>SSNR01000100.1:763753-792064 GCA_006937965.1 Callopanchax toddi | reverse complement strand
TTTTTTTTTTTTTTTTTTGATACATGCACCTTAAGTTAAACATAACGGAAATAATTTGATAATTGATCATTAGATGTTTCCGTGCAGAAAATTAATAATGTTTACATTTTGGTTCAGGGGGAGGTCGATGTGCTCGTTCAAATTCCTCAGCGTTGGTCTGGTCATTAATTCAGTTTTATACTAATTAAAATTTTGACCATAACACCACTCATCTTATTAAAACAGGATATAATTTAATGTTCCAAAAACACCAGCTGTTAGCTCTCCTGAGAGCTCAGATCTGAGGAAATAATATCTTCCTTGTTGTGGATTTCTTTTAAAACGATGTCAGTTTGGAGACTCTCCTCTGTTACTAAAATATTCTACAGTTACCTTTAAAATCCATGTAAATAACTTGTGATTCTAAATTACTGGCATATGTATAAACTACTATGATATTCTGGAGATTAAAGTTGGTCTGAACTAATCTCCATTTCCTCACACTGAGCTATAATAAGGGGCATTATATTAATTTCTCATAATATTTCCACAGAAACCTGCTTCAAATGATCAGAACTATTCCTTTAATTTAAATTAAGGTGTTTTTAAGTAACTAATCGGCAGATTTTCTAATTTTTTCTTTAATGAATGTTCCATTATCTCACCTATTTTATTGATAAAAAAGGAGCTGTAAATATAACCGAGGGCTGCCACGCTCGTAGCTACAGACAGCCCAGTAAATCCAACAGAAGCATATTGTTGTTGCTCTGACAGTCGGCCCACTGATGCCCCTGGCAGTCTGTGTGTTATGACATAACTAAACTCCTAATGTCTGCGTCTGCTGACCCAAAACCAGGCTGGCTGATTTATGGCTCTAAATGCCAACAACTGTTCCTGACAGGCGTCTATAAGAGAGAAAATATCTGCTTTTATTAGGAGCGGTGTAAATGTGTGAAGAGGTGTAGACGCTGTGGGTAAAGTGGAAGGCTTTCATTGGGTTTCAGAGTCAAACAAACCATTAAAATGGTTTAATTTAGTGTGAACTGGGAATGTTGCTGTTTGGTTAATTGGAAAAAGTCAGAAAGGAGCATCGAGTTGGAATAAACGGAGCCATTTTCTTCTGTCACGTTTGTTGTACAGTTTATAAAAAGATCGTTTAAATTTGATCATCCAATGAAAAAGGTTTTGGAAGATGTTGATATTTGTGACATTTTTATTTTACAGAAAAACAAATTCTAAATGTCAAACATTATTAGTAAGAGGAAAGACAACAGATAAAAATCCTAAATATTCAACCTGCCAGTCATTATCATGCAAACGGCGTGCGCAAAACTGCAGGAAAGAAGAGGATAATGATTGATTTAATCAATTTTAGACTCTAAAGATAAATCACATAAAATAATTGCACGTTGAATTAATAAAGCAGGATGAAGCGAAGGTTCAAAAATGACATTTAGTTTGAGAGGACAGCAGCAGAAAGGGGGAAATCCCTTTAGGAGCATTTCATGAGGACAGACAAACCCTTTGAACCACAGTCGAGTCAACATTTGGCCTATTTCTGCCTCAGCTGATTGTACCCCCCCCCCCCACACACACACACACACACACACACACACACACACCGACTTTTGGCTGCCAGCCAGGAGCTGTCATTGCCTCTACAGTATGAGCTCTCCTGTATCTATATCCAGAGCCGTGTAGCACAAAGTCTGCAGGAGGAAGAAAGCCGGTGAAGCCCCAGTAACTTACAGCTCAAAGTTTTTTGGCTCTGATTTAAATTAATTAAAATGAAAATCAGATCCCCCCCCCCCCCGTCTGCTGTTCATTAGGGATAACTGTCTTAAGCAGCATGCGTGCTGTAAGCAGTGTTTTTTTGTTTCTCAAAATGAAAGCAGCTGGGTAAAGCAGCCAGAAAGTTACAAAGTTCTGGCTCTCATAAATGATAACTAATTGGATCTCAACGCCGTTTCTGTTCTGGGACCTGAACTCAGTCCTAACTTTGGATTCTTTTTATACTTGTTTGACTTTACTCACCAAAAAAAAAGAAAAAGATGATCTCATGGAAAAGAAGTTTGAATGGTGTCATTTGGCAGAAGGCTTGATGACTAAAGGTTCTGTGGTAATTTAAAGTAAGTTTCTTCTCCTTAATAGCTCTCGTTGTGAGATTTCCCTAATTGATCCGATTTGCCCGTTTGAAGTTGGCACTTATTAAGTTTTATGTGGAAGATTTAACAGGATGGGAAAGAGGATTTAGGAATCAAACATAAAAACAGGTATGTAAATGAATGCACCTGAGTGCAATAAAAAACAAAAAGCTGTTTGGAGATATTTGGTTTTATCTGTAAATTAGTCTCATCTCTGGTGGCTTTTCTGGATCACTTAGGTCTCTTTTCCTTTCTTTTTGCAGGAACAAGTGTTGAGAAATTCTTTGCTACTCTAACCTTTTAGTCAAACATTATAAATAATAAAAATTCTTTATTTTGCGCCAGGTTTTTGTAACCTCTGCCAACACTGGGGTTAAAATTCTTCCATTCTTTGTTTTACTGCACAAACGATTCCCTGTTTTCCCTCTTTTCCACTCCAGCCTTAATAAACTCAACATCGCCTTTGACAATGTGTGACTTAAAAGCAGGAAATAATGGGTTCTAAATACTAAACTTTTACAGGTTATTGACCCGAGGAAAGGAGGGAGTGTGTGTAAGAGGGGATATCATGTTTTTCGTTTTTGTTATTTTGTTTAAGTACAGAAAAAGGGAGCAGAAGCATCAAAAGATGATGATACTAGAAGGTTTCTGTAATGCAATAGTCAAGTCTCTGCATAATCTGAACATGAGACCAGTCATGTTTACATGAAACTGGGTGAATGCATTATGCTTCTACAATACGGGCTTTATTTTTATGTGCAGGAGGCCTTTGTCTCCCGTTACGCCTGTAAAAGTCCCAGCTTTTCTTCTGCTTTCTTCTTTCATCCCTGCAGCTTATTGATCACCGGTCATTTTCCGCTGCAGCAGAAGAAGATGATTAAAAAAGCAAAGTGTTGCTTTTTGTTTGTATTTAGGCCGTTGCCTCCACCCCCAAGGGCAGCAGACCACATCCAAAATGAGCCTTCCTGCCTCAGTCCAGCGGCCATCTTATTCCGGCCTCTCTTAAACTATAAATGCGTTTACGGCACTGTAAAGAGAACAGCTGGATCGCCAGCAGCTGGCTTAGTTAGTGTTGGCCATAGAGGTGAGGGTTCAGCTGCTGGTCAGAAGTTCAGGTTTATTCCCTCTTAACCGCCTGCTGCTAGCACATATCAAATAACGCTCACATCATACAGGCGTAGAGCGTAGCTCAGGCTCAGTTTGTGGTTTGGCTCTGGGAAGTGTCCTGCTTTAATACAACAGACTGTTGTTGTCATATTCTCTGTAAAACATTGATTTTTTTTTTTTTTTTACCAACCACAAATTATAAAATAAAGGCAGAAACTCTAGTAAACAACCTGTCATTTGATAATAAAGACACCCGATTAGAACTTTTTAATTCGTTGTGCTTAAAAAGAAACTAGTTAAGTTTGTAGAGATGAGCTACAAATGTTGATTAAATTGTCTTGTTAAATTGAAAATTCCGGTCTGAATTTACCTTTAGCTTGAACACAATCACAGACATTTCTTTATAGAACGTTTCAAGCGTTTTCTTTGAACCTGCTGATAGAACCGTGCAGGTTTCAGGACTCTTTTAACATTTAATATCTGTGGTGAGCAAAGAGGCTCATTTCATGTTTTGACCTGCAGAGATGTTTTAGAGGTCAAATGTTTTTTTTAAAAGCTGCAACAAACTGAAAAAGATTTTTCTAAAAAAGTCAACATTTTGTCAATCTATTGCAGAATGCATGATCCATAAACGTTTTATTTTTTAGTTGGTCATCCTTCTGGTGAACCAGGTGATACATTAACGTCCTGCTCTACTGAACTCCCTGTTGGTTAACCTTGAACTGAGAGCGACATTGATTAGTTTAGAGCCCTGACCTCAGCGTTAAACTCTTACATCAGCTGTCGTTACTATGAGTATTGACACATATCATATTTGTTTATATTCTGTAGTAAAATCTAACTGTGTGGCGGGAGAGCACAGGTCACCTAAAGAAGCTCAGCTGCAGCAATTTAAACAATAGGTATAGACTTACTTTAATTTCTTATAAATAAGTTGATCATTTATGATGCATGCTTCAGTTGGAGGCATGCACACATTTGTATCCAATGTAATTGTTTCCTTATTTGCATTTCTGTCTCTTCACTATGTCTTAAATCAGAATAGACACAGAATGGGGGACAATCAGCCAGAGAAAACAGCTGTTTTTGCAGAAAATATATGAATATCTCAAAGTAAAACACTGAAGAACATTTTATGTGAAGGTTAGACATCATGCGTTGATATTCAGTGATAGAAGACATCACAGAATATGTATTGATGTACATATGACACTCAGTGGACTGTATTCTGGGGTTTCAATGAACATTAAAACGTTCTACGGATTGGAAATCTTGCTGATTAATTCCAGGTTCTGAGGCTGATGGTCCACTTTAGCATTTTTGAGGAGACCAACTCACTTCCTGCCTCTTCACACTAGAAGAGCCCCAGGTGGTTCCTCTGCGCCTCTAGTTCTTGCATCCTGTCTTGAACTTTTTCACTCTCATCCTCCAGCCTCCACACAAACACACATAATCCACCCTGTGGATATCTCTGCATCGGCAGCCTGTCGGAGCTCACTGATCATGTCAAGGCCTCATTTTCATCTCTTTTTGAATCAGAGGGGGGCTGAAGGCAGAGCTGGAAACATGTGGCACCTTTCACCTCCAGGGGCAGCCAGGGAAGAGGAAAGGCCAGCTTCTGGAGATGTTTTTGAAGCATTTGGTCAGTGTCTGGAAGCTTAACTGTCGTTACTGGGCAACAAAACATCGTAAAGGCACAAGTATACGATGCATCCTGATGCATTTATTTCTGACTATGAGGCATCACTATAAAATAAAATCCATCACACTGCAATAATAGGAGGAGGGGAATCCTTAAAGCTGGTTTTTATCATCATACAGTCACCAGCATGTGAATGGATGAACACATTTAAGAGGATTTCTGTACTTGTAACCATAAATGTGGTCCACCCCAAAATACACACTAAAACTCCTAAAGAAATTACCAGACTTGTGCAGCCACAGAGGGTTTTTTAACAAAATAAAAGCTGTTATGATTAAACATTCCTTTAAGGAATGGATGTCGATCAAGTTTTAAACTGAGAAATTATAGTCATAGTCAAATATTAAAAGTATTCTGTGTGATCTGTTAGAATTCAGAGTATGTGTAGCTTCTTATTGCTTGACTTGATTAGCTGTGGCATGGAGTTGACTCTAAAATTCAGTCAGTTATAGATGCTCATCCTGAAAGTTTCAAATCTTTTCAGTGGTTTATGAGATATTTTAATAAAAACACAAACAATGTTGACGCAATGAAGAAGATTTAGATGCTGGGCGATGTGTAGAGCATGTGATGGGAATGACTCTCAGCTTCCATCACAGCTAATGTTAGCTCAGTGTCTGTAAAATAGACTGAGTTGAAACCATTTTTATATTAGTCAGCTCTGGTGGCCATCGTGGATTGGATTAACACCAAAGCTAATCGATCCGATGAATCTTTTCTCCATCCGGGGATTCATGATTGCTAGCACTGACACAAAGGCAAAAACATTATAGAGAGAGGCAACAAAAACAGCTTGGATGTTGGGAAAATGACAAGCGAGGAAGCCACTGCAGGGAAAGGAGCAGTACTAGGAATGACTGGATGGACTGAGATGCCCTCGATCTCCCCGGGGGCAAAAAGTCTGGAAATGGCTCAGTCATTCAGAGAAAGTGAGGCAAAGGGAGAGGCAGAAATAAACAGTAGAGGAGAGGGAACAGTGAGGGCAGGAAACTAACTCTGACCTACTGGACAAACAAATTGGTTTGCAGGCAAAATGGATTAAGAGGTTGAGCTGTGCAAAAAAAAAAAAACAAGGGTGAATGATGTTGCAATGTGAGCTCATCCATTTTGAAGGGGGCTGAATTTTGAGGCTTCGTGTGGAAGTGTATTTTGCATTTCCCTCTCAGACTGTGTGTGTATGCATGTGCATGTGAACGCTCTGCAAGTCAATATTTGTCTGCTTTGCCACGTCCCCAGACATCCCATTCGGCGCAACAGACCGTAAAGCTGTCAAATGCGACCTGAATATTCTCTGTCTTCATCTGCTTCCTCCTTTTCTTTTCTTTTTTTTTCCTCGCTCCCTCTTTCCTCGCGCTCACTCGCTTCTCTTTGATTTCTTTTTTCTTTTTTCGTCGATAACAATATCATTGGGAGCAGAGACGTTTCTGTTCTTTTGATGGCTCGTCCACCTCCCCACCTCCCATGGAAGAGCGAGATTATCTGCTGTTATCTGTATCGCTGTGTTTGCTCACACCATAAAATCATTTCTGCTTGTGTGAGCCGCTGATATTTTTTTTAAACCAGCGACGGCTTCATAGTTCCTGGAATAATATCTACTTGGTATAGTTTTTCTGTATTTGTGTCCCTTATCTACATTATGTTTTATCTACTTGCTACTGTATCCATTGTGTCCCATTATGCACCATTCGCTGATATTTGTATCCCATTATTGAGTAGATTAGATTGTCTTTTGGGCTCTAGTTATAACTAGAAGACGTCTAGTTTGTGTTTTCCAATCGTTTTGAACAGCTGACTTATCTGTCATAACTTTATTATGTTTTTTTTTTTTGGGGGGGGGGGTCTGAATTGTTAGATGCATCACAAATCCATGTTTTTGCAGAACTAGTTTAATCCCAAATGTACCTTTGCACTAATATTATCATTTCCACTGAGGTGTGATAGGTTTTTTTTTTGTAAAATAATGACATCATTTTTTCTGATTCACTCCTCATTTCTCATGATTGCTTTGTTTCCACTTAACCTCTTGTGTGTGCAGGACTGATGCAGCCTTTGTTGTTCTTGTTGGTTTCCCCCAAAATGTTTAAATCACACAAAAGTGGCTTAGATAGAATGATGTATTATTAAAATTTTGCATAATTCTTTAAAGCTCAACTAAAACCAGTAGCTCACTGGGCTTCGACTGTCAGGGATTAGTTGGAGATGCAAGGATCTGAGAAAATTAATACATTTTTAGTTAAATTTACATTAAATTGGCCTTTATCACACATTTGCAAATGTCAGAACTGGAAATATTTTTTTTTGCAAGAACTGCACATTTTTAAAGTGTCTTCATTTGTTTGCAATTCAACCTAATTTTTTTTATAGTTTGGTCACCAGCCCTTTAGGAAGTTATCTAATTTTCTCACTTTCTGACTTTGGGATCCAAAGTGAAACCGGTTCCAGAGAGCTCCGATGACTCTGTGACTTCATCCTGTTACCGTACTCCTTGTTGAATGTGAGCAGCTAAATTTGGGCCGTGACCGAGTTGTCAGCTGACTTGACAGCAGGATCCAGTCAACTGTTATGGGTCACTTTAGTTCTGACACTCGCTACTCTTTTTTTTTTTAAGATGTGTTTACAAAACTAAAATACCTTCCTTTATTTAGACCATTACGGTAATAATCATAATCATAATAATAATAATAATAATAATAATAATGCAACTATTTTTCCCACATTTTCATTGTGATGTCATTTGCTGCATTTCATCTCTATGATCATTCAAAATTAAGAAGTATTTATAGGCATCAATGCTTTTTGTACGTTCAGATGTCAAATATTCCCAAACTCCGCCCATTTGTCCAAATACTTCCTCTAATGGCTCTAAACATTCCTACTGAGCGCTGCCTGATCTAGAACATATCAAAAGGACAACTCAGTGGGTGGAATTATTGCAACTAGATCTATTTTTTACACGTCTGTTTTTGTTGTTCCTGTCCTTCAACTCCTGAAATAAATAATGCACACAAGTCTTCCCTGATTGTGTTTGATAGTTAAACCTCCTGTGTGTGTTGCCATTTGTCATGTTCCTCCTGGAAAACATTAAGATTTATCTCGGCTAAAAATGTATATGCTAAATGACGTGCCAGCATAATGACATGCTTGTCAGAGGATTACCTCCTTGAATGTAAATCCCTCTGATTTGCTGCACGACCTGTGTCACAACGTGTTGGCGCTACCTTATTTTAACCTCATCTATCATTTCTTTCTGTGGTTTTTATTATTTTGAGAGGCAGCCTGGCGCGGGCCCAGACTAGATAAAAACACGCTGGGAGCATGGCAGCATACACCTACTCCACCACAGGGTACAGGCAGTACCGGGCCCTGTCCTCTCCAGTTGGCAGCTTGTGTGCTGCTGTACCGCTGATAAGAGGCTGGTGTAAATAAAACTGTACAGCAGAGCTTGTTAGAACACTGAAGGTAGAGAGCAGGAGGGCAGAGGGAAATAAGACAGAGCGTGCGGTGTCTGTACTCATTGTTCTGACAGTCTCTGTGTGTGTGTCTGTGTGTGTTCCCGTGAATTTGTGCATTTTATGTTTGTATATGAAACAGATTTACTTTAAAGGAAAAAAGAAATTGGGTTACATTTGATACTTATATGTTCTTATTTATAGGTTAAAAGTAAAGTTACAGATCTAGTGGAAACAGTTTGAATGTATTTATTAGTTGTTTTTTTTATAGCTGTGGGAATGGATGGATAAAAGTCCTCACAAGTGTGTGGAAGCCGTGTGTGTGTTCTCGGGGAGGGGAGGGGGAGATGTGTTGTCTGTGTGTGTGTTTATGGATTTCTGCTGTTTTTTGGTACTGGGAGTACTTTCTTACGTAAGCCATTTATGTAGGCTCAGTGAACAGCCAGGCTATGTTTTTGTTGGTGACTGCACTTGTCTGCCTCTCTCTCTCTCCCTCCCTCCATCACACACACACACACACACATTCTGTCTTCCTAATCTGCCTCTCTCCTCTGCCCTGTTTAGACTGCTAAAAACCACAGAGTGTGATATTGGTCAGCCATCGACAGATGCACTGTAATTAGCCTTTTTAATTTCCCATTTAACCCCCCTGACTCCTGCAGACAGATCATTCAGCCACTTCCTGCAGAAATATGTGCACACAGTCCAAGATCTCTGGCCTTTTTGGGATTGAACTTGGAGAAAAATCAAGCCTGAAACTTTATTATGTCAACCTAACCTGGATTTGCTAATTTCCATGCAAAACAAAAAAAAACCTCTTCCTCCACCATATTAGAATTTGAGCCCCTCATGACTTCTCAGTGGTCTGCCAGCGTTGGAAATTACTCTTGCAGCTGTAAAATAAATTTATTTAGGTCACTGTGACCTGAGAGGAACTGCGTGATGAAATAAGTTTTGCTTGAGGCAGGATTCCGAGGCAGATAAAAATCACATGTTCATACAAACAGAGCTACAAGAAAACGTACAGGCCCGCTTTTAGATTTTGTCAAATTAAGTCTAATTTGTCATTACGAGTTAATCAGATTGAGCTTTTAACAAATTCTATTTAAAATGAAAACGTTCCAACCCTTTCATGAGGAAGACGAATCCTTTAGCCAGGATTCGACATCTTCACTGAGCTCAACAATCTCACAATGCCTCTTAACTGGTTCCAAATGTTGAAACTTTGCACAGCTTTCACATCCAGTCGTCTCCGTGTGAAACTCTGGCAGAAACAAAAAACACATTCGGGTTGTTGTTTTTTCCTTTTCTTGAAAATGTAGTTTTGTTAACTGGTTTTCCAGTTTTGTAATGAGCCCAAAACTATGATAACAATAATAATAATTTCACATTTAACAAGTTTCACAGCCAGCCAGTCGCATGCCAAAGACGACTTGTTGTTCTAGTTCCAACTATAAATTTATCAGATCAAAAATAAAAACACATAATTGGCTGTGGGACAAGTCTCTTCTCATTATTTATTTTTTCCTTTGAAACTCGACGTTTGACTGTAAAACTTATCAACTCAAATGTGTTTTTCTGTGTAACCAATCGTGTCATTGCATCCATTCCAAAAGACCTTTTTTAAGATGTATTTATGTCATCGTTGGAGGAGACGAAAAATCTTTGCATGATTCAAATTTGAGAGATCGATTTAGTTACGTAAATATTTGCATGTGTCACATGAAATGACAAAATGACCACGGCTGTTAGCGAAGAAACACGTTTCTCTTAATCTCCTATGCGGGACGAAATGTTTAATACTCATGTCAACAGTGTGACCTACTTTTTGTGTGTCGCTGTGAACAAAGACAGTCTATGTAACTCTGATGTTTAATTCTGCGTTTGTCTTTGATGAAAGATTCTGTTTAGACTGCGATTCCCGGCGGGGGGCATCTGTTGCAAACTACGCTGAGCGTTCCACCTATAGACGACGCCAGACTGAGACGACCGTGAGACGACTTGAGCGTGAATATTTTTAGACAGGAGGTGCAGGAATACGGGGACTGTCACCCCGTCGAAACAAACAAGGCCTCTTTATGCCGCTGACATTTTATTCTGAATGAGAGCTCGTCTGAATGGTGGCATTATGAGATCACATCAGTGAAGTGGATGATGTGAGAGCGATGATGTTGCGTGTTGTATGCACACATTCATCACACCCACAAATACCCACATGGGCTCTGAGGTTAGGGGGGTTTTCAGGTCTTCGTATCTCCTCCTGATGCATTTGCAGCTCAGGCTGGAAAGAGCGTAACGACAAATAGCAACCATCGCAGCGTTATTTAGGGAAATTGGAGAATGAGCACTTAGTATGTCAGGGGAAATTACAGGCGAGGGAATGCACCATCGCCTCCCTGTGAGGCCTGCTCTGTGGGCTAATCCACAACCCTCATCACGTCCTCGTGGTGAAACGCTGCCGCCGCTGAGGGTAGGGAAGCCCACAGCAGTTACCTTTAAGTGAAATGCTTTCGAATAATGCCAAAGAAGTGGTTAGAGCACCTGGAGTGAACCAGAGCTAACAGTAATTACATGCTATTTGTGAGGAGAGCTAACAGCAAAGTAACGAGGAGAAGTGCAAGGTAAACACAAAGATAGATTTCAGGATTTGGAAATTATTTTAGTCAGAAATTAGTTTGTCATCTAGAAAGAGTTGATCTGAATCTTAGTTAAAATAATATCATTATAAAGAATTTATTGGTGCGTCAAAATAGTTCAAATATTAGTGAACATAAAAAATGTTAAGAAATAAATCATCGTATACATTAAAACACTCAGTATTTGGGAAAAAATAGGTCACTTTTTTATTTATAACTGCTTATTAAATATTTATAAAGTGTTTAAAGGGACACTTCACACTATTTGAAGTGTATTCTGTGAAAAATATGTGAACTATTAATATCTTGCATGCTGTAAACAGCTGTTTGAACAACCTCAGTTTGGAAAAATTGACGTTCTGATTAGATTGATGAGCTAACGGCTAGCCTAAGTGAGGCCAAAGTTACAAAGTTTTTCTGCCATCTTGCATCCAATCTAATCTCAATGTGTCAATACCAGTTCATGCAGATGTTTTGCATACTTTTACTCCAACATGAATTTCACATTACATACATATTTGCATGAATATTAGCTATTAGCAGAAATTAGGTGCAGAGCTAGCAACTTTAGTACTTCTGGTGGGAATTTCTGAATATTTCTGTCAGAGTAACCTAGAAAAGTCCAATTTATGGAAATATAAAAGCTGCAAAATAGCATTTGCATAAACATCTCTGGAATTTTTGCGATTATTCTAATTGACCTCATTGTGACTAAATGTTAGCTTATCTGTCTAATCTAAACTGATTTCTGTTTCTCCAAACTGAGGTTGCTCAAACAGCTATATCTACAATAGGTAAGATTTTATTTTCCCACTTCTAGATATTTGAACTTTCCCTTTAAAGTTTAATAACTGCATCATTAGCTATAATTTAGTCATTTTTAAGGGTAGTCTGCAAAGTGGTACCTTGACATTTTTTAAAGTGTTTGCATACTCGCAAAGCCTCAACTTCTAGTTGCCAGAGAAAACTTCAAAACCCATGCCTGCATGCACTAAAAAGAATAAATTAATAGTAAAAATCTTCAGGAACTCTGCTTGAACCTGCCTTTAGTTAACACACTTTTACAGCATGCACTTAAAGACGGAGTTAAAATAACATTTACTGAAACATTATTCAGTCCGACAATAAAAAGCATTGCAGCACTTCTCCGACATTAACAAATGCCACCGAATGAAGGAAAAAGTCCTTTATCAAGAGGAAGCAGGGCCTGTAAAGGCAGATAAAGTTTACTCTTTATATGGTTATGTTAGTCCTTGTTGCTCAGCTTGGTAGGAAGTGTGCCTGATTGGCAGCAAGCCTGTTCTCCTTTACAGCTCTTTATGAAATAACTGAGCAACGGAGCTCTGCAACAACAGTTGTGCAATATTTTCAGAGAGGGAAGCGAAAAGGGAAGCGGCTTGGGTTGCATGTGGCACCTGATCACCACTTTATCCCTTCCTCCAAACACACACGCTAACTCAACAGTGTGCTTTTGCAATATTAATTCTTATGTCAGCGAAGTGCTAAATCTGTGAGAGTGACTCAGTCTCCCCTCTAAAGTAAATCGGTTGTTTTTGTGATGATTTTTAATTCACTTCATTCGTTTAGATTTGTTGTGAGCTGCTGTTCTTTTTTGAGTGAAAACTATGAAGCTCCAGCTCCTGTTGACGTTGGTTAGGGTGTATATCATTTAAAGCGCTAACAGCATGAGTCTCCATTACCTCGGTTGCTCTCTCTTCCCAAACTAACAAGTTAACTGTCTCATGATCAAAGGGGCCTCAAGATTTATCCCTTTAATTTGGCTCTGAAAATGGCTGATGGGGTCTGTAACCAGGCAAGAGGGGCCCCTGTTAGCCCTTAGCTGGCTAACTAGAGTGACGGGCATCTGGCTGGGTGGCTGCCTGGCGGTGTGCACCCTGAATTCTTCTGCTCCCGCATTTCCTCCCCCTTTGCCCTACAGTGACCTCACGCAGCTCCTTTCTCCTTGAAGCAAGGCACCATGCAGGCACTTCCCGACAATTTATGTGCTTGTGCCACAAGCAGGGGCGTGCCCTGCACTAAAATCCTATCCCTGGCCCATTTAGCACACGCCTTTGGCCTCCCAATAGACTGGTTATAGTGCTCCACTACTGTCTTTAAGGCACAGTTATTACTTACTAACCACACAAGCGTTGAGCTGACTGACTTATTTGAGTTTTTGATATAGATTAAAGAAATTAATTTCAGATTTTAGGGGGGAAATCATATATTTTGTTAATAGGTCTACAGAAAAATATACAAATAAAGGTGTTTCTCACCCACCAGGAAACCCATGCACATAGATTTAAATTAAAATCTGATTAAGGTTTCTCTTTTTCACATAGATTTGATCATGAAAGGAGAGAAAGTGTAAAACTTGAATGTATATTTACTTTGAGCTCAGATTTAATCCATCAGGTGAACGTGATGGAACCAGAGCTGCAATTGTGTGGTCATAAAATTGTCCCAGGTGGTTACAGCAAGGGCGATCAATGAGCTCCAATCGATAGATGGAAGGAGTCCAGTGAAGTTTAGCTGAGCAGCTGTAGCGCATAGAAAAAAAATAATTACCCATACAACAATGATGAATCGGATGCAATCGAGGCATGGTGTAATTAATGCAAATCAGGCGCTATGCTGGGGGTGAGGGGGTGTGGAGGGATTCTAGCCTACATCTTCACTACATGTCTTTTTCTGCAAAGGTTAAGTGGATGCTTTTGCCAGCTAATTCCACCATATGTTCATCTGTGCATTTGACACCGACTCGCCATACGCTTACACTGTGAAGGATGCCTCTTGAATATGCAGCCAATTAAGAAGGTTTCTCAGCAGCGTCTATTTAGTATGAAGTTGCTAAATGGAAGTGCACGCTGTGATATTACAAACTAATCCACGATGTGCAAGCTTTATATTATTGCATTACAGTGGCTTATCTAGTCACAATCACTTGAGCAGCATACCGTCCCCCCCCCCCCCTCTAACTTGTTGCATAAGCACTCTGCTGGCTGGCACACGCTGTCATGTAAGGTCTGTGTCATTTCTGCTTTTGGTAGGGCTTATTACAGTACAGGCCGTTCCCTAATGTCACTGCGGTTGCAAAACCTCACAAACCATCTCTCCCATACTTCTTTTCCCCTGTCATCTAAGAATCGGCTTCCTGTTTTCATTGTACTTTCTCTCTCTCCCTCTCTTTCTCTCTCTCTCTCTCTCTCTGGAGGTGTCGTAACCCAGGAGGCCGTGCCAAGAGCAAACCAAGGTCTAGTGAGGAGAGATCGCTCTGTGCTTGCTGTGGAAACATGCGCACCCACACACACATGCGCGCTTGTTTTGCACACACAATATCCAGATGTTGAAAATGTTTGTTTGAGCGTGTCTGTTTGATGTGTGATGTGTATGGTATGTACGGAGCTCGGTGCCAAGCCATAAAAAGTAATTTGCTTGAGTCTGATCTGATGTGCCCTTCAATAGCACCCAGCGTGTGTGTAATCCTTCCTCCTGTTTCTTGTTTTATTGTTGAACAAGGTTGTACAAAGATATAAACTATCATAAAGTATAAACCAACGTAGCAATTCAGCTTATAGCTCAAGGGCTGCATATTTGATCTACTTGCATAAGCAGAAGTGTGGAGCAGCAAAAGTGGAAGTGCACACAATCATAAGTGCATATCTTTAAGGTCCTGTTGTGTTAACTGAGAAATGCTCGTATTATAAACCAATGCAAACGTTTTGCTCTACTGTTCATCGTGACATTACATCAGATTTGCTGCTTGATTCTGGTGTGTCTTGCAAAATGTGCAGCTTTTACTCACAAAGTGACTCCCAAAGAAGTTCCAGATTTTTTCAAATCAAATTTATTATGTGCATAATCACCTGCATGCTGCAAGTAGGAAAAGTGCAACCCTGTTTTTTAAAGTTGGGGTCCTAACATGAATTTTTTATTTACATTTTTTAACTTTTGCTACATTTATGACCCCCTAGCTGCTAGCTGCATCTCTTTCTAACTGTAAATCAAACATAAGAGTTAAAACCTTGTGCAAACTTGTGCTTTTCAACATTGCAAGTTCATAAAAATTAAAGTTTGAGTGCCTCTTTTTTAGAGGCTTCAACCTGAAGCAGGTGTTTGAACTCCTAATGAGCATCTTTAGGACATTTTAGATGTGATGAGGCCTGTTTTAGCAGAGAGCCATCAGAATAAATCACTACAGGTGACAGATTTGAAATCCTATCTTTTAATCAATAATGCGTCCACATCCAACCATTGCACTGTGGATTTATGATCGACTCAATTAGTTTCTTCCTTACCTTTTGTTTCATTACTAAATCTCTAACCATGCAGAGGTGAACGGTACTTTTAGCCACTTCTGAGGGATTTTAATGTGAACTCTAACGAACACTGAACTCTGTTTGTTCTGTTAATCATCCAGCTGGAGAATCAGCCCACATAAATCATGTATGGGGAAGAAGATGACACCCCCTGCCATCATTTGCATATTCATTAAATTTGGAGCTGAGTGTGACCAGTCTGAGGGCGGATGGATTGACTCATCAAATTATAGATCTAAATGCGCTGTAGGCTAAATTACAAAGTACATCACATCACAAATCAATCAAAAATTAAGAAATATCAACATAAATTCTAAAATAAAACTAGATCGAACAATTAAATCTTTATATGATGTCATCACTTATCCGACTCAGTATAAATAAGTTTCTAGATTTGCTAAATTGTATAGAAAAGGTCAAATAATTCAATTATTTATTTAAAAAGGGAACTTAATTGAAAGTCTGTGCCTCAAAAATGAAAAAGGTTAAATCATTTTAGAAACGAGGCCTTATGATAAATTATTTATCATTATTTAAACAGAACTCAGTTTTATAGTTTAAAGGTTAGAAAAAATGGATTTTTATAATTCATTCACCTTAAACTGAAACTCTTGCTTCTGCATTTCTGCACTCATTTTAAAATTATTTGAATTTACTCTTTTTTTTTTTTGGAGCCGCCTTCATTCCTCAGGTCTAAGCATGAACTCTTGGTTAAAGAGATTTTGAAGTTTGTTTCTGTGCTATAAATAATTATGATCCTATCCATTGTGGATAGCTTCCTGAAAAGGACTGATGAGGTTATGGCTTGTAGTCAATACCAAAGTGTGTTGATGGTAAAACAGCTCAAAAGTCCAAAATCTCACAGAAGTTTGTGTTTATAAACTTTTACATCACTAAATTATTGGCAAGAACTCTAAAAACCTACTGTTGGATTTGACCCTTGGATGACGTTTACATATAAATAACCTTGTAATGAAAAGTTAGTGGCAGTGAAACATTCATAAAATCACTTTTACATGATCTATGAAATTATAGACAATAGAGCTCTTTAAAGGTGGCAGTAATATGCTTTATTCTTGTCTATAATCAGACTAGCTATAGGATGCGAGTGCTATTTCTTTAAACAGAGGCTGTTCAGAAAGCTTCAATCAGTAAGAAATGTCTGACTTTTGTACAAATAAAAACTATTTAAAAACTTCAGCTTCACTGTCAAACAGTAAAGTCAAAGTGCAGTAGTAATGTCTTTAAATGTACTTTTATGATAATGTAATATTTAAAAATATTTCATAACAATCCTCTTGTTTCTGTTATTTTCTGTCCAGCTGGTGAGAAGGCCATCGTTTGTGACCAGTGTGGCGCCCAGTTCCAGACAGAGGAATCCCTGGAGGCTCACAGGCAGATCCACACTGGTATGAACTCACACACACACACACACACACACACACACACACACACACAGACATGGCATCATGAGTATGGACATACATAAACACAAAGATTATGAAACTTTCCAGACCATCAGTGTTTGTTTTGGCTGAAATCACACAGGAAGCTGCAGCTGACTGTGTTTTCAGCTACTTTATGGAACAAGTTTAGATCAAATATTAACTCCTGGTATCGTACTGGATTTTAGTGACACCACTTTTTTAAAAATAGCAAGAACATTTCAAGAATCGCTAGCTGTGTTGGATCAAATACAAACTGAGTGATCAGGATCACAAGTCAGTACATTTTTTTACATAAATCAGGGTGAATTGTGGGTAATGTATTTAGATAGATGTAAAGGTTATTTCACCCTTTTCAGTCCGTCTCCTGTGACTGAGGGGAGCCGTGACTGACGGACGGATCACATCATCTCGGATTAGACCCACTCGTTCTAAATCAAGACAGACCCAACAGTAATCAACAACCCGAGAAAATTTGGCAGGCCAACGTTGTTTATCAGCGCTCGGCTACAAAGATGGGAAGACGAGGATCGTCTAGGTGCCAAGATGTAAATAGGAAGAAGTAAATCCCCCCCTTAGCAGATGTGTGATGGCCCAGAGCGGTTTCACTGCTGGTGATGAACTCTTTAATTTTGAAAAAGATTGTGTCAAATTATGTCCACTTTGTTACAGAGTTCCAGGGCTTTGGGCTCATTTTGGGCCTTTCAGGATTCAGTTTTGTGCTCAGATTTGAGTCTTTGTTTCTGTTCTATTGATCTATTTTTACTCCATCTCAAACGATGATTATGAGCTGCCTCGCAGTTATGTACTGTTTCCTGCTAAATATGTCTGGAAAATAGTGTTTTATTGTACCTCACCGCAGATAAACAAGGTGATATTAGGAGCATATATTACTGATTCATGCTGGTACATGTTTTCTATTTAAAGATTTAGATTAGTTTAAGTGCATGATCAGTATGCAGCATGATATTTAACGTAAGGCATTCTTAGGTTTGCAAGTGCAGAATTTATTGATTAAAGCAACATAAAGGTTTTTTTAACATTTTTAGTGAAATCCAATAAGATTTGAGAAATGCCAAATTCAGAATAACCTCAGAGAAACACACATCCGTGACAGACAGCTCAGTTCATCATATAATATGCTCTTGACAGTGAACATAATAGAAGAAGACAAATAGATCCCCCGATTGTCCACTGAATGTTTTATTAAGATCCAGCTAATAGTTGGTGATTTCTTTTAGTAAAGTCCCTGAAAATACCAAATAGATGATTGTTTTTGTCAATCTGCTCTCCAGATTTTGGTGTTTCTTGTGCACATGTGCACACTTAATGATAGAAAGGTCAAGAGATCACCAAATAACCAGTCAACGCTACTATTGCTCAAGCATGTCAAACAAATTAGGATGAGTGACAGAAACCTTTCAGAAAATATCCAAAAATCACATTTATTATTATTATCCTGTGTTTAGTTTTTTATTTAAAGCCCAACCTGAAGGATCTCACTGCCTTTTCCTCCTCAGACCCCTCCTTGGTGCTTGATGGGGGGATTGTGGGGCGGTGTAGTCAGGACTCATGGGGAGGGAGGGGGTGGGCTACCCCTGAGGGGCATGCCCTCAGACAGTCAGCTCGTTGGAGGTAAAGAAGGGTTAAATGAGGCTAATGATTCAACGGCCATAACAGCGGAAAGGAGCTCTCTAAATATAGGCATTCCAGACTGGAAGGGGGCTGAAGAAGAAGTGGGGGGGGGGGGAACTGGAGCAGCAGCAGTAATAGTATAGTAATCATGTGTGCGTTGAGCCCCTGTGAGGGATCAGAGTTTGAGAAATGGGCTCTAGTAAAACATGACGCGACACTTTAAGGTCTAAACCTCGCTTTCACTTTCTCTTTGAGTGTTGAGCCACTGTACAGCGAACAGCGTCACTAGTCGACTCAAACAGGTCTCTACTGAACGTCCATCAGAGTCTCGTCCAACAGACAGCACGCTGTGTTGTGTTTGTGATGATTTTCCATATGGTGACATTCAAAGGTTAAGTATTATTCACGCACTGAGCTAAACAGAGAGCTGAGGGTCGACTCCCTTTGGCCAGCTGGTCTGTTTCCAGCATCGCTGACTGAGATGAGAGAGGTAAACAATGGTGTCCTCTCTGTGTCCACCACTAGAGTTACTGACCTTAGTTTGTTGAACTTTTAAGGATAATGTGATTTAGTGTTTATGGATTTACTTACCGGTATTTATCTTAGTTAAGTTTTATTTTGAAGACTTAAAATGTCCTGATTTTAATGGTTTTTTATTCATACATACACAAAGTGTAAATATTAAACCAAAACAAGGTCAAAAGAAAAGTTTGTGTTATTTGAGCTTGAAATCATAACAAATATAAATGTATTCCTGCAGAGATGTTTGTACAATACCCAAGACGCTCTGGAGTGGGCGTGCAGTGGAAGCAGGGGGTTACTGTTGGCCATCAAAGCCAGATTTGATCTCTGCCTGCCTCTTGGCAGCACTTCAGCTCTTGGCTAATGTTCCCCGATGACAATATTTGGCTTCTGTGGCCGTTTCTTGCTGCTCTGAATAGGAACTATTGTGGCATCTCCTCCGTCGGGCTGATCAGCTGCAGTCTGACTCAGGCTCCGTCTCCTCCTCGCTTTCTTGTTTTTCACTCTCAACGCGGATGCTCACCTCTCACAGCTATGCAAAATATGTGGCGCTCATAGCGAGTGTTTATTCAAAACCCCAAGATGTTTTCTGGGGTGTTGAGGCATTCCTCAGTTTGTCATTGTAACGGACAGGCTGTTGGTGTTGGAGATGGGCTGGTCGGGATGCCAGGAAAACTAGCAGCAAAACATCATGTGGCTGTTTTAACCCACTGAGCTCCTGCACACACACACACACACACACACACACACACACACACACACACACACACATACACACACACACACTGCCAACCACCCTTCACTGGAAATGTTGTACAACACAAATGAGTCTAGCTGCCTGTGTTCAGCAGCCAGAGTCACTTGTGAGTTTTATAACGTCTACTGATGGCTAGTTTTTGTCACATATTTCCCCGAATTGGATGGCATCACATCAGAGTGTTTGTTTCTCTAAACTGGGACTCGCCGTGGGGTTTTTGTAAGCAAAGAACACAGACTGTCTGGCTTCCACTGAGCACTCATCCTTAAAGGAAAAACACTGCTGTCATTTAGAGCTGCTGAGAGTTATTACACACGCTGTCTGTCCTCTGTCTTTTATACGATGGATACAAAAACAGATCTTATTTTAAGTTCTGGTTAGAAGTCGGACGATTTGGGTTCTTTAATGGAGGATGGTGATTTTAGAAACCAGGGCAGCAGATTCTTTTTTGTTTTGGGGTTTTTAGTCAAATGTTCTTTTAGTCTGGTGAAAATATAAATGTGTTTTTACTTTTTTCTACTTGGTATCAACTAAATGCACAAGCTTGACCAATAGCTGATTGTTCTTCTATCTCTAGTTCTGGTCCCGTACGGTTCAAGTCTTTCCAAGGAAACCTTAAAATATAAAAAAAGATGCTCTTATATAATGATGGACACCAATTTGTCTGTTGGGTGTCATTTGAAATGTGCCAAATGTCGTTTTTATTAAAATATAAGGTTTCAGATGAGGTTTATCCATCTGTAGACTAAATGCAGATTTTTTTTTTTTACTTTCATAAAAATGTTTATGGTACAAAAATGTGTAGAATAAAGATAATCCCCTCATTTTATGTGAAGAAGACAGACAAAATAAATTCTATAGTTTACTTTTCATAAAAAAAATAGAATAAACCCTATATAATTTTTTTGTTTAATTCCAGCAAGGAGCTAACACTTAAATGTCTAAATCTGCTTGCATTTAGTGCTAGTATACTTTTAATAACTCACTATTACAACAATAAAACATAAGTACATTCTGTTTTATATAAACTTCTTTTAAATCAGACTGTTATTCTGTCCTCTCTTCCTCGTGATGAGCTGTTCATTTTTCCAAACCTTCAAAGTGAGTTTTGTCCCCCTCGTTTACGTTTCACTACTGAACACTTGTGCTAATTTTAACACATCCGACATGTCGTTTTAACCAATAAAGCCTCTCCCTGTTGATCCACGCTTTCCCTGATGATTTTTCTCCTCTCCTGTCTTTTATCTCCACAACTCTGCCGGCTAAGATTAATTTCTTTACTCCAGTAAATCGTTTTGGTCCCCACCTTTAATTTATAGGGCTTGCATTTTATTGGTGCACCCACCACACTCACGCTTGATTTAGGTTAAGCTGGCCGCTACAAAATAAAAGGTCAGAAAAGGCGTGTGAGAAAGTTGCTCTCAAACAAACAGTGAGCAATAAATCGGCGTTAAAGTAGTTTTTTATTCTGTCTGGAGAGGAGAAAGTATTGCAGATTTCACTACTAGACATATTCATGCATTTTACAGGCTCTGCAGGCTCACAGCGAATCGTATATCCATGAATACGCACTTGTAATTTGCAGTGAAATCTGCAGAATCAGCTGCCAAATTAGGGCCACGATGTGAGCAGTTGCCTGTTATTCAGCACCAGAAACAACAGGGACTGCATCTCCCATGTGACTTGTGTTTAAATGAGTTTGGAGTCCACAAGCCTCGGAAGAATTTGTTGGTGTTCCTGTTTATACGTGAGTCATCTCTGTGTGCACGCACGTATAGATACAGCAGAAAATCTGACTGTAATAGAGAGGGAAGGATCTTACTCTTGTGCTTTTCTTTCCTTTCGTACTTTATCCTCCCCCGTGTCCTTTTTTAACGTCTTGTAAAACAGGGAAATATGCAAACCATGAAGTGGCAATAGTGGGTTTAGCCAGTGGGAACACAGCGTGATTCCAGCAGGCCTCCGCCGCAGAGTAAACACTTTCGTTTCTCAAGCCAGAAATAGTTTGGCTAAAGAGAGAGCACGCTGGAAAGGGAGGGAGAGAGGATGGAGAGAGAAGGAGCTCTTTTAATCATATTATTCCCTCTCCTCATCTTTTTCTTCCTTGTAAATTGTTCTCACCAGTGGCCTTGCAATCAGTTAGCCAACACACACACACAGAAACACACACACACAGAGTCTAGTCATGTCACTCAAGAAAATTAGGCCAATGGCAGCGCTACACAGGGGTCACGTCAAAAGTGCCGATTGTCTCAATCACATTAGTCCAGCACTGGCATCTGTTTAGCATTTAGTTAATTGTGATGTTATTAAGTTGTCAGTGAGCATTAGGGCGGCGATAAGCAAAGCAAATATTCCTGCAGCCTGGGCAGGCGGCATTGCACATGTGCTGCAGATATGCTCACACACACACACACACACACACACACACACACACACACACACACACGGGTAAAAAACACACTCAATCCTGCAAATGTCTGCATTCAACCTGCTGATAACTGTGTGAAAATGAAGCCATAAAGAGAATTTCAGCGCTTATGAGGCATCTCGGTTCACTGCCGCTCTCCGTTTCAAGGGCAGATGTGCATTAGCATTATGAGTTGTGATTACAGAACGTTAGCATGTTGCGCTTCTTGTTTGTGTCATCTGCTAAGTCAAAATGCTGATTAGCGCCATGCTCATGCTTGTCGCTCGAGCATCCCACTCATAATTGAGCAAGCTGTCCACGGTCCGGGGGAGATGATCCGTCTGCACGTCTGAGCCCGGCTGTCGGGGGAGCTCAGGAGACGTGGTGGTGCCATGTTCAATGTGCAAGCCCAAGTGTCACAAAGATCGTTTTCTGCTGCTCGAACGCGTTGATCCTAAAGAGTTTATTAATAGTGTGATGTTTACTCTTTATTGTATTAAACTCCACATGAGGAAAATTCTTCAGTCTATGAAATGCCAAAACATATTTGTCAGACATCTTTAAAGGACTTTCACACTAAATGAATAACTGTGTTTTTTACTGGATAATTTCTTTAAACAGATCAGTAAAATATTATTTAGCATTAAGGATTTTTTTGTTTTGTTTTGGAGGAGGTAGTGATAAAGAATATAATCAGCTGGATTTCTTGTCAAAATGTCTAAAATGATCAGCGTTTGTCTCTAAATACCTTTTCCTGCTGCTTCCCTTCGTTTCACTCTCCTCTCCACCTCTTTTCTCTCTTACCTTCCAAACTAAGACGAGTGCAAGTGGTCAGAGACACTATCGCCGGCTAAATTAAATCAAGCAGCACTAGCTAGACTACAGTCACTCCCGCTGCTAACCTCCTTCTTCTCCCTCCGCAAACAAATTTTTCCCCAGATAAGATCTAAATGAGTTTTTCCAGGCGGAGGGAGATCCTTGGCTGGGCTGATGGATACCGAGCGAGGGCTACAGTGTGACCAACACTCTGTTGTAATCATCCTCCACGACTATGTGTTATGCACACCAGCTTATGTGAATAGAGGATGTGTGGCTTGTGTGTAAATGAGATAAAATGTGTGAATAAGAGTTGGCACAGCGACATTCCCCTGCACCCAGCTTCATTCATAGAGAAATACCCAACTGGGCCTCTGTGCTGTGGTGCCTCAGCGCCGAGGCTTAGTGTCATGGTGGGCACAAACGCATTGAGGTATCGCCACAGGAAACCATGGGACAACAGCATGTCAAAGAGGGCGCTGGTATTCTTATGAGCAGGGGGGAATAGCTGGGTGGGATCCAGTAGCAAATTGGGATGTCCGTGGTAGTGCAACAGTCTGGTTTCAGGAGGATCCCCACATGCAGGGATCATTGTAAAGCAGGGACAGCAGCCACACATCCAGAGAGACCAATAAAATTATGTGGTGGGCATGGAGGGGTGGGGGGGCGGATTATAGACTCCCAGAGGGCTCTACGATTCACAGGCCATAAAATGGAAGTCAGCAGGACATGCTGCAAATCTGGCCAGCCAATATCCTCTATCCCCTACCTCCCTCCTTCGACCCCGAGGATGTGTCTTAGCTGTACGTCACAATGCAACCCCAGTGAGCACGCTCCGTTGTCGGACAATCTTAACTCCCTTGGATACCGCTATTCTCCCATTACATTTGCATGTCAGCCGCTGTGGCTTTGTTCGAGATCTGCCTGGTTAAGAGAGAGAAAGGAGAGATAAGGAAAGAGACAGAACAGTGGAAATCGGCAAAGGCCTTTCGCCATCCAGGGACTAAAAAGGATGCTTTTGTCAGGAGGTTCCCTACTTTCAGATATCCCATCGCATTTTAACCTTGGCAAGACGAGGACTTTGACTATAAAAGGATTCGCCCAAGAGAGTGAAGGAGAGAAAGAGATGTGGAACACTGGACCCACGTCAACAATAGCCGAGGTTCTTTTGTCCACAGTGTTATTTGAAGTAAATCTCCTCTGTAATTAGATTGGAACTGTTTGTGGACATCTTAGGAGAGCACATCAGTGTTAAACCAGCAACGCGCGAGGGCCCTTTTAATTTACAGTGCAAATACCTTTCGATTAGCGTGGAGAGAGCGGGGGGGAGTCGTGAGGGCTGTGGCGGAGGGACAATGGAGGAGTCTCTCAAGCTTTTTCGTTTTTTGTTGTTGTTGTTTGAGAGAGGGAAGAGGTTCGAGCTGCTCTCCTGTGTTCCTTAATTGTGAAGCAAGGAGATTAGTAAGAGTGCTTCCAACCTTTCACCCCAAACAAAGGAACCATCAGGTCCAGTTGCCTGGTGACACAAGGTTTCACACCGGCAAATTCAGCCCCTGCCTTCCCCACACCGAGGTCTTTGAGGTGTATTTTAGGAGAAGTAATGAAATCTCCAGCTTTTGCAGCCTTGCTGAACCATTTTGTGTCCCTGTGCATCTGACGGCGCCCTTAATGGCAGCGAGCAGCCACGCTAATGAAAATGGTCGTTCATCCTCACTCCAAGTCAGTCTCTCAGACTCATATAAAAGTTAATGTACCCATGACAATGACATTCAGACGACCGTTTAGCTTTGGACAAATGCTGCATTTCTTGGTGGCAAGAGCAGCTGGGCACACAGAAATGTCCTTTTACACCGCGTGCATCTCAATCAAACAGCACTTAGCAGTGTCATATTGATTATGGGAGCTTAACCCCCGTCAATCTCTAATGGGTCATTCTGGCAGCCTTCCTATATATGGTCTAAATGAATAGAGCCGCATCAACAGTCTGAGGAAACGGCTTCCCTCGTCTTTTATCAGCGTTTGTTGCTGCTAGCGTAAAATACGTGTATGAATCAGGAGGCGTATGTACTTCCTGTTGGTCTCTTTCTAAAAACAGGAGGAACTTAAGACAAAACTAATCCTTAACAATAACATTTCCAAAAAATGACATCCAGACCTAATTATCACTCCATTTAAATGTGATTGGCTCCCTTTTGATGAGCAAACAGCGTCTCTCCCTGAAGGTAATGAGCTATAAAAAACAGCTTAGTCTGAAAACAAGGAGGATTCAAAATATTTTTCTTTACAACAGTTGTCTGAGATGCACGTTGTCTTGTAGTTTATTCAAGTATTCATGTTTTATTAACTTTTTTGACATTTATAAGTCACATTTCTGTCTTGATTGTAGCTCATTTAGTTGATTTATTTCAGAAACGTTACTTGAAAAAACAGGAAAATGTCCTAATAACAGTAAAAATGTAACATGTCAGTTGTCATCATTGACCTGATATTAGCATATTTTCATGCCTAATTGTCAATTTTATGTTGTTTTTATTTTTAAATAAGTTTTGGATTTCTGAAGTAAAATCATAAAATGTTTATATACAGGTTCATTGTTGAACATACTTGGGTCCTTTGAATGTTTTACAGCAGTTTAAAATAATTGTTTTGTTTTTCAGCCTCCTAATTATGTGCAGCAGCATTTTAAAGGAAATAAACCTGAACCAGTTCTAGTTTTTGCCCATTCCATAGTTATACGTTCCATATTTATGATTATTTCTTTAATTTTGTAAGAATTGTTTTAATTGTTGCAGCTGGTGGTAATTTTAGTGTCCTCAAACACTATTTGCATGCTTCATCTTTAATTTAGCATTATTTATGAGTTGATTTGCAAAAAAAGATTTGGAGTAAATGTGGTGAACTAAAACTGCAGAGGTTTTGTTTAAAATATCTGAAGTTCATGTATTATGAGTGACTTGTTTGTTACAGTTGACTTGTACTGAGGGCTGCCTGGTTTTACTGCAAAGTGATTTAATTTTGTTATGCATGTGTGGCTGACTTGAAGGCAGGAAAACATTTTAAATGATGCACAAGTTGTAGTTTCTTTCCAAAACCTGTCATTATTTCACCATAATTGCCGACGCATCTTCTAGTATAATGGTTAAACTCTGCAGCAAATTTAATTCAACTTTGGGAATTTTATTTAGACGGCATACAAGAGGTCACACGTGTAATTTGTCATTCGAATTCTAAGATAATTGCATACTCTTAGTTCTGATGTCGTTGCTCAGTGATAAGGAGGATTTCTCAGTCCAAGCTTCACCAGCTCGACTTCCCTTTGTGAGTTTTAGGACTGCGAAGCGGCTGACATACTTTCAGACAGGAAAGAGTGAGACAGAGAGCCGTCACTGCTTTGAGTTTGTCTTGGAGGTGGCCTGCCAGGACAATACTCCGAAAAGGAACTCAAGTGGGACCCATTACACCCTACCGAGGGCAGACTCTTATCAGTTAATAGCAGGTTTCCCTTTGAGAGCAGATTGTTTTGATAGATGGCACCTGGTCAGGCCTTTTGCAACCAGCTGCAAAAAACCCACTAGAGTATGCTAGATAAGCTCTGTGAGTGAGGGGGGAAAACAGAAAGAGCATCCTTAAGTGTTAATTTGTACGTGGAAGCAGATGTAAAAGCTGAGTTGGGTCACTGAACTTTCTCGTTTCACTCGTTTCTTCCTCTTTGTGAGCTGGTGGCAACAATGAGCCCTCAGAGCGTTTGCTCGGGCGTGGCGTCAGCAGCGGTTCACTCCTAACACCTTATTAGAGGACATTCCTGCAACATTTCTAATGTGTGCAGTTTGGAAAAACCTCTTTTTCACCTGGAATGCTTTGATCTTAATTGTTGTTGACCTCCAGTGTCGTTTCCATCAACAGGTTCAGCTGAGAACAGCGTGACCTGGACTAAAAATATTCAGACTCTTGGTTCCCAAACAGACCTGGAAGATGTGTTCATGTGGGAAGTTCCAATTTCCAGAAAGAGTCTGGTTTGACAAAGAAAATTCCTGACAGATAGGAGAAATCCAAACTCGTGAGCAGAGACGGGAACAAAAGAAGAAGAGTATTCTAACCCGGCGCTGTCGTCTTTATCCCAGATCAGCTTGTGTGTCACAGTTCATTCACAATCTGTGACTATTTGATCTGTCCTGAACTGGTTCAACAAGATCCAGGAGCATCCAAGTGAAAAGCTTTTGTCTGGAGTCCATGTGTGAAGCTGAAGATTACTGAAGGATCAGGAAGATTCAGTCCCTCTTTGTTTTGTTTTCAGATTACTGAAATCTCGTCAGGGAATCTTTACAGAGTACGTTTAGGATATTGGGTTTCTTTTTTATCAGAAACGGCAATCATTTTATAGGAAAACAGGGAGAGGTAGACGGTGTGTTATTTAAAGAAGAATAGGTGAGAGAAGCTAATAATATGGAAATAAATTAAACGAAGTGATATTCAGGTGTGATATTTCACTTCACTGTCCTTCATTTCTACTCTAATATGTAAATGTTTAGTTTGAAGTCAGTTTGGCATTTAATATTTTTAATTTATTCAAATGTAAATGAACCAAAAGTTCAACAAGTCACCAGCTGTTCACTATTCTATGACCTAGAAGACCTTTTACAGCGTTTAAATCAATATTATCTCGTAAAAAATATCAATTCTTCCAGTAAATGTTTTAAAAATACTTTAATTATAACTTGTTCTATTATGTTTACAAGTGTAATTAAACACTCCATTCTCTGTAATTATGATGGTCATAAATCTACAGTTAGACACAAAAATCCTATAAATGTTGAATTAATCACGATTTTGTTATTTAAATAAACAAAAGAGCTCTGAGATAGTTGAGGAAGTTCAGGAACTATTTTGTTTTTGTTTTTTTGTTTTTTTTTTTGTCTATATACAAATAAATAAAATAATTTACCTTTAAGAAAATACCAACTTCAGCCTGTTTATAAAACATATTATTGCACAGTCAAACTTCTCATATACTAAATGTATTGTTAATGATAAGCAGCACTAAAGTAAATGTACTGTATTTAAAGCCACATAGTTTCCACTGTTATTAATAAACTAAGATTTATTCAAAGTCATTATTTCTAACATATCATTTATATTATTTTATTCCATCATTTGTGCTATATCTATTAGCATTTTCAGGTTTTTTAAAGAATAAATGTGTTTAAAAAATTAATTTATCAAACATTTAAACTACACTAAAATAAAAGTTTAAGATATTAATTTGTTTCTAATGTGTCAAAAATCTCTCTTCTTTTGACCAAAAAGTTAAATCCTAAATAGCTCAAAGTGATGAAATATGATGCTTTTTGTGTTTCTCTAACTTATTTTTTTTTTTTTTTTTTTTTTTTTTT
>SSNR01000100.1:751354-763743 GCA_006937965.1 Callopanchax toddi | reverse complement strand
TTTTTTTTTTTTTTTTTTTTTTTTTATGGACACAAAAAACAGTGAAGCTTTCATTTCTGAACCCCCCACCCTCGGTCAAAAAAGAAAAGGTTTCCTGCAGAGGAATGTTTGGGGGTGGGTCCGGCAGCCGGACGGCGGTGTCCTCTTACAGTCCGGCTGACCAGCAGGCTGGAGGAGGTGATTGATTGGGTGGTGCTGGGGCCACCAAGGACCCTTTTCTGCAGCTTTAGAGGTTAGGGGTCATCTCTTCTGCAAATCTGCTTCCTTTTGTACAGTCGCAATACAGAGAGAGCGGTGTCACATCACCCCCCCACGCCCTTCTCTTTTCTCCCCCCCAGCCCTCCTCCCTCTCATCTTCACCCTGGGAAAATGGGGGAGGCATCAATTAAACCTTTTTTTCTCTTTGTCTCTATCCTCTGAAGTTGCTCTTAAAAAAAAGCAAATTCTTTAGGTTTAAATGCAAAGAGGCGCTCAGGGCCAAGCCGCGGAGCTCTTAAAAAGAGTTTGTTAAGGTTTCCTGAGAATAAAACTAATGATAATGGAGCATACGAGCTGTTGGAGAAACAGCCTTTAATGGATTACTTAAGCTAGCAATTAGCAGTACACTAGCAGCCACATATCAACATCTGAATGGCTTAAAATATGTGTCCGATATAATGATGCGACGTGGCAATTACTCCTGTTAAGATAGAAATCCGTCGGGCTGAGGCACTGATATAATGACAAAAGAAGCTCCTCCTGATCTGCTGGCGACAAGTTCTCATGGGAGGCTCTGAAGGGCTCGAGTCGTACTGTGTGACCTTTTCGCTTCAGACGCCCAAAAACCAAATCTAAAATACAACGCCAATAGATATGGATTCCTGGAACCGGGCAATCTTTTAACACCAGAGCAGAGAGGAGCCTTGAGATATAATCCTGTGATATGTAGTCAGGACAGAGGGTTTGCTGAGGGATAGCATTGCAATTCAGAAAATGTGGCTGGTCCTTGGCCCTCAGGGGCCAAGCCTTTGTGGTCACAGGACCAGGATTACACTTTAACCTCAGCACCGCCAGCAACCAGCTTCCCCAGCCCCCCCTCGCAGCTAAGGCCTGGGGTCAGGTGAAAGGCCAGGAATCTTAAACAGGGTAGAAAAGAAGGAGAACGGGGGGAGATGAAGAGAAAGTCCATCTTTTTAAGATCCCAGAATCCTTTGAGGCAGTCCTGTATTTCATTTGGACCCCGCCGTACTGTTTGTTCCTTTGTTCGGTTCCAATTAGTACATGCGCGTTGCTTTTAACCATATTTACATCTCTATTCAAGTCGACGTTCGTTTCAGGGTTTTTATTCTAACTATTGATCAGGATGCAACAGGCTGCAATAATAAGCTCTGACGGAAAAAGATTTAAACATCAACATTAATTCAAATCAAACTGCAGCATCAGGCGGTCTGATTTCTGAGACTAGTTTGTGACAGGATCATTTCAGTCTAAACGGTGACGACTTCTCACAAACAACAAACTCAGTGTTTCTCTGTGTTGACAGTCAAAACGAGTCTCTATGTTTTAGAAACTACCACTGATATGCAAGTCTTTTAAATGTTGACTCAATGTTTTGAGCATAAAGTTGAACACGAGGTTAATAAAAGGCTCATAAATTTGCAAACATTTCCAAATGACAGAAAACTTGAAAACAGCCTTTTAAGAAGGTGTTAAAAACTATGATGTCATTTTAAATAGTTGCACTTATCAATGTCTAATGTTTGCATGGCTGAATCCAAGTGTGACTCAGCTGATTTGGTGCTGCTCGGTCTTATTAGGTCAGAAATTATGGCTCTCTGCCTCCTGACCACCCGTGTGTTTGAGCCGAGGTTGTGTTTGCATCTGGTGTATGTTGCCGTTAAGTGTGTCTGGCAGCTTGTTCGCTAACCAGATGTACCGAGGAAACGATGGGGGTCAAGGTGGGAGAACCCCCCTAAAAAAAAAGTGTGGATTTATAGCAGCGAGTCTGGGTCAGGGAACTAGTGGTCTCTGCTTCCCACACCACGCTATAATTTCCTGGGATCTGACAACTGAGAAATATGGCCTGGAGTCACAGAAGTGGAGGAAGAGCTAAAGATAGAGATGATGGGGCAGATGCAAGGTGGTAAGACGAGGAGATGCAGGAGAGACGGTGTGAAGGTGGCTGCATTGTTTTTCTAATTCTTTGCCTTTTGCGTTAAAAGTTTTTGCTCAGAAAAAATGCTTTCAGCCTTCGGGGTTCTGAATTGTTTATTGTTGATCTGACTAACAGCTGGGCCGTCTTTCTCCAGGTGAAGGTTCTTTGTTCCTTTAAAGCATTAGATGTAAACCAGTTGACCCTTTCATTTCTTAAAGGAATGCATATTGCTTGCCAACTCTTTTATTGAGACATGATGGAGCTATAATTGTTTTGGTCCGATATTGAAATTAACTTTATGCAGGATCTCATGCAATAAAGTCAGATCTATATGAACTCAGAGTGTGTTTTAGGGCTGACTCTGTCACATTGTAGCTTATTATCTATAAAATTGACAGAGTTTTTGATATTTATGTGTGTGCTAATGTCAGTTAGCTGTGGTGGTACATGTACATCCAATAAATGTTTTCTGCAGGTTTCTTTAAATTCCATCCATTGGTTCATGAGGTATTTATCTGAGAAATAAACATGGTGGGTTCCAAACGTTGTTGGCAAAAGTTAAGCAAAGATAAGAGTATGTGATGGGAATGACCCTCAGCTATGATGACACCAGATCTTAGCTAAATAGCTGTCACATTAATGGAGCTATTGACATTTGTTGGATTTCTAAGGTTAGTTGGTGCTGTTTGTTGATGGCGACCCTTTTCTTCAATTAGCTAATGTCGTTTAGCTGTGGTGGCCATCTTGAATGGAGTTTACTCCAAAAGTTAATGAGTGGTAGATGAACATCCAGTAACTACTTTTTAAGAGTTTCATTAAAATCCATCCTGTGGTTAATAAAATATTTTGCAACACAGCTGATTCAACTGGTGGATAAATAACAGATGCATCAAACTGGAAGCGTAAAATAAACCTTCTGCCAATCTGTACACCTCATGTTTCCTAACTATTCAGTTCATAGTGAATTATTATATGTCATTTTTCCTCCCTTACGGATTGAACGTGTGTTTCTTATTATTTTGGTCTTTGTTTTTTGATATTTGCTGCTTCCATGTAACAGATGCATTCCCTAATTTGAGAACGAGGCCGTGTGATCAAAGGAACACAAACCCAGACTAGATCAACATGATAATAAAGGCTATTTAATCCAAAGTTTAAATACCCTTTGAAGAGCTTTTTTATTTTAAGATTTCATCCTAATATTTCCAGAGCTTTAAATAAGAAAAGGGGAATGAAGACAAGTAGGAACATCTCATTCTAACAGCAGAGTAAAGCATTCCCAGAGGAGGCCACTTGCCTTGTTATCTTCAATTTGTTCCCACATTTCCATGTTAAAACTGCATGTCAGTGAAACAACACACACCCTCAATAAATCCTCCACTCAATAACAAACGCGTGACCCTCTAAACTACTTTCTAATCTTCATTCTCAGCCATGAACTGTCTCGGCTGTGGACACCGGGGTCGTTAAGTCTTAACATATAACATATAAGAGGCTTTTTATCTGAAGGGTAAACTCCTGTTAACTGGGAGGTCATGTGAGGACTTTTCCCATTCCCTGTTGCTCTCCAGTGGGAACCATTAGTCTGCCTGTGGAAACAGAAGAGCTCCCCCTGCTGGCCAGCAGCAGCACAGCGCCCCTCTCATCTGTATCGCCTGTTATTTATTCAGAAGTGACTTTATGAGGCGGTTTTGTTGCGATCTGCTCTATCATAGTAATCTCTCCGACACATTAGTCCTGCAGGACCCATTTCTGGAGCAGGATAGATTCTTATCTGCATTTTTAGGCAATCTGGGGCAGCCGGCGTCTTGCTTCTCTCCAGAGATGGAGTCTTAAGATGATGGTCTTTTACTAATGATTTCATTTCTGCCTTCAGTGAATCCCAATCTGATCATTGTGACTGAGTATTCAGCTTCACTCAGTGGAATTCAGCAGTGTTTTCTGTGAAGTTATGATCTGAATGTGTGCACACAGTTGCTGCAAACCCAAAGCCTTCATTTTTCTCAGATAATTTCAGGATTAGTTTCGCCTCCTCCTGGCCGTCCTCTCTTTTTGTTAGCTGATCTGAAAGCCACAGGTGGGGTACAGGTGGTTGTTAACAGTCCTGGCAGCGAACAAACGCGCCTGTTTTCTCTTTTCTAGTCTGGGAAGCTTTTGAGCCTCGCTGAGTTTCTCAGCTGCCTTTGATTTTCTCATACGAATGTGGAAAACATGAGCCTCCTCCGCGCTCATCTGTCTGAGCACGCCAGCGTTAAAGTGACTACAACCGCTCAGTGATGTGCGATAAGAGGAGTTCACAAGTAGAAAGACAAGGATGTGAATTAAATTGAAGCTATAATGAACGTTATGGACTTTTGTTTTTTCTTCTGTGTTGTGAAAACTAGAATCCTGACTGTGAGGAGAGGAGGTGCATGAATACACATTTGCATTTATTGAATTGTGTGCTTGGAGTGTAAGATAGATGATTTTTATAGAATAGTTTGGACTTTTGTCTCATACATTAGGATGCTTTTGAGCCAATAGAGTATACACATTGTTTTATTTAGATTCAATTAGCAATTCACTGTTAGAAAAATGAAAAAAAAGGAAAAAGCTGGTTTGACCTTCAGGTTTTCTTTCAAAATAAAACAAATGTGTGTTTTAATAAGTTTATGTGTTTACGTTTTTGATATAAAAATTTTAAAAAATAAATATTTGAACATATTTTACATCATTTGGAAAAACAAGTGTTTTTTTATTGATTTGAACCCATTAACCCTAATTTTCATAAAAAAATTAGAAAAATAAGAATAAAATGAATCTTCTCATTTAGAAGCTTAAAGGTTAGGTCTGTCTGTCAGATGATCTTAATATCTTAGTGGTTTTTCTTCTGTTGCTTTTAACATCACAAGTTTTATTCTGCATAATCCCAGATGAGTGTCATCCTATTTTTTCCTCTTGTAAATTTATGTTTTTTGTCACTCCCCCACAGCGAGCAGTAAAATCATATTTACTGTAAATTAGAGCACAACAAATTATTATCACTTGTTGCAAACTTTAAGAGATAAATGAAACAAGGTCAGGACTTCATCCCAGCTGTTACTGAGAGAACAACCTTGTCCTCTTCTCCCTCCATCGCCCCCCCAACACCAAAATCAATTTCTTTTAAATGGATTTAAGTGAGATTGAGGCTGTATTTGTTCTAAAAGCAGCCCTCACAGCAACTGACACACACACACACCCTCACACATTTTTCATCCACTCCTCCGTCAGCTGCTGTTTCCTCTCAAAGTAGTTTGATCGACAAACAGCTGAACTATAAATAAAGGTTTTTCTTTCAGGCCGTGAAGTCACGTCAGCCACTTCTAGTTTGGCTCTGAGGTCACAGCTGCCTGAACCCTTTAATTCATTCATTCACTGCTTGTTTTGGAAATTGGCCTCGACTGCAGTTTGACTTCATATAAAAGTCTGCAGCCTGATTAAAAAGTAACTCATAAGCATCCAAATGAGCGCGTATTTCTCACACAAAGTGCTGAGACATCAGCCATAATTAGACATTTAGCTTAAATTTGAATCCAACCCAGCAATGAAAAGTGATATATCAACAGAAATGATAGGCTTTAGGAAAAAAAAAACACATTTTGTGTTATTTTATTTTAAGATCTTTGTGCTTTTATATTCAATTAATTAGCTTAAAGTGCAGAATATATTAAAGGTTTCAATGGTATTTATTCATTTTTGACTTTTTATCGTTAACTACTAAATTGCTAAAAATGTAAATATATGGTCTTAAATAAATATTTCTCAAAGGAATTTTAATTCAAGGAAATATTTCAGCATGTTATAAAAAATAATGTTTTTATTATAAAATACAAGATGGAGGTGGATATGAAGGGATTTTTCTTATATTGGGTAAAAACTATTGATATTCATGAATCTGAAATAATCTGCACTGTCAGAAATAAAGGACAAGAATTGTACCTTTTTTTGTCACTGGGGTGGTACCCTCAAAAGTACAGTTTTGTACCTTTAACTGGGGGTTATATCCTAAGGGGAACAAATATGTACCTTTTAAGGTACATATTTATACTCCTTAGGGTACATATGTGTCCCCTAAGGGTACAAATTTGTACCCTAAGGTACAGGTTTGACTAGTAAAAGGTACAAACCACAAGGGTAAACATGTGTACCCCTAGTTAAGGTTCAAAATGGTACCCTCAAAAGGTACAATTTTGTATCTTAACTGGGTACAAATTTTTACCTTTGTAGTTTGTACCTTTTACTAGTCAAACATGTACCTTAGGGTACAAATTTGTTCCCCTAAAGGGTACAAATATGTATCTTAAGGGGTACAAATATGTATCCTAAAGGGTACATATTTGTACCCCTTAGGATATAACCCTGAAGTTAAAGGTACAAAACTGTACTTTTGAGGGTACCACCCCAGTGACAAAAAAGGTACAGTTCTTGTCCTTTCATTTCTGACAGTGTGCAGTCTCACAATCTTCTGTTTGTTGCTCTTTTTGTGTTTGTTGTTACTCAGTGTTCTCACTTTTCTGTCAAATTCTCCCCTTCGTTCTCTGTAGTAGATATATTTAAATAATGTGGCCGTTGTTTTTCATCTGGCATCTCGATCTGATCGAAACACCCTCATCAATTATTTCCTTTTGTGTTGTTTTGTTTTGTTTTTTATTGTGAAACTCCCAGTAAAAGGGCTGAACTTTACCTCATATGAAATGTGACTTTGACAACAATAAAGAACAGTCGATAAATGTTTACAAGAAGGTCACAGAACTCTGCTGCCTTCCATGTTTTTCTTCTTGTGTTTCTTGTACAGGAAACATCCTCCTGCATGTGTCTTAAATGCAAACCTCCTCAACAATGGAGGCTTGTAGCGCGCTGTGACTTTCTTCTCAGACTTCCACCTCTGGACTCGTCGCTCAACAAAAGGCCTATGTTAACTACATTAAGCCAAACTAGAAGCATGCCTTCCTCATTGTACCTAATACCTTTAGAGTTCAGTTGCGATTTGGCCATGCTTTTCCTTGAGCATTCATGTATGATTTGCTCACAACAGACAGCCTCCTACTGCCAGCTCCAGCTCCCCTTATCCCTGCTTCTTTTATGTCCCACCCCACCCTTCCCTTCCCTTCGTCTGAGACGACAAAACAAACACTCCATCCTGTCCGGCACGTCTGCGCTGCAAAGGATGATGGGTGCTGAGTATGTGAGGAGGTTAGGGACAGTAGAGTGAGGTGCTAAAAGCCTTTTGTCCAGCAGGAAAGGCGATGTCAGCAGCCACAGTGAGGAGCAAAGAAGTGAGGGGGAGCTGGGGTCAGTGGGCTTCAGTGTGTGTGTGTGTGTGTGTGGGTCGGAGGACCTAAGAGCCTGTGACTAATGTGGGTTTGCAACCCCATCACCCAGCCCCCTTTTCCTTTTACATTGTCTGCCTGCACTGTCCAGATGGCCAGTTGGAAGAATAAATCCTGGGAAGGCGAGGAGAGATTTGGGATTCCTGCAGGACATGAAGTAAAAGTGACTAATATGACTTACCCACAAACTTTAGGAGCTTCAAGCATCCTGTCAAAACACTTTGCAAACTTTACTTCTTATTAAACGTGACTTTGAAGCAAGGAGGTCAAATGAGCAAGAAAGAATAGAAATGAGACTTTAATCTGTAAACTCGACTTTACCATCACAGTCATTAAAACTATATTTCTAATCATATTTATGAATATCTCTCACATTTGATCACCTTCAGATATTTATTTTACCATGTGAAGTCAAATAGTGGCTGCAGTTATAAATAGCTACACAATTAATCCAGACATCATCCTAATCAAATGAAGCCTTTAAATGGCCTAAAGGGAAAACAGCATTTAGTTTTTTAAAGGACAAAAAAGAAATAATTGAAGGGAGAAATATCAAACTATTAGTTTTTATTTGATTTATTCAGCTGATGTGAATAAAAGAAAAACATTTACTTCTTTTAACAGGTTGAAGGTTGGAGCAAAAAATGTTTTCATCTTTTTTGTTCTTTTGAATAAAAGTGAGAAATAAAACAACATTTTTCAGCTTCAGCACAACAAATATTTCTGTTCAGAAACGACACTCGGTTTTGATGACTTCCTGTTCCCATTTTGATATTTAAACGATTTATCGCAGGTTAAAACGCCACATTCATTCATTTACTGCTAGGATGCATGAAAAAAATATATAAGTTTTGCAAGTTTTTATGATTAATTTCATGTGAAGAAATTGTTGAAAACAATCAGTTTGTCCTACTTCCATCAAGTTGCTGAAATGGGACAAACGGCCAAAGTTAGTCGACGCATCCCTGTGTTTCTAATTGATCTCTTATCTTCTTTTCTCTTTGCGTTCCTTCAGAAGTGTGGAAAAGTTCAGAACTTGAAGATGTTTCTATTCTTTTCCATCAGAGTCAGTCAGAAAGGCATCTGATCTGTCAGATTTCCTCTGCAGTGCATGACAATAAGCTGAAACTTAAAGAGTCGTCTTCAGACGCAGAGCTTCAAACGCGTCTTCGTCTTGCAGCAGTGCAGTCCCCTAGAGCCCTGATCTGTACATCACAACACACTGTTACACAAAATATTGATCTGCTTCACATTATTTATTTAATTTTCTGCACTTTATGTAAAGTTAACTGAGAAATTACTTATTCAGGCTTTTATTTTTATAAAATCTAAATACTAAAAATCATTTTCAAAGACAAACATCTCTTTGAAGGATAAACAAATATGCATAGCTCCTTGTAGGTTGTTTGTTTTTTTCTCTTCCTCGTTCAACATCATTAATCTTGGTGACAGGGATTAAACATCAGCCAGATTCACTGATATATTTAGAGTGAAAATGTCTCCATTTCCTGTTAAAGAGAAAAATAGGTCGGCACTCAGATGCGGTGCTTCATCTGTAAACACACAATTGAGCATTCGATGTGGAGAAAACCGGGTATACAAATGATCAGCCTGTGCAAATTTCTCTGTGGGATACCCGAGCGTCCCTCTGAAAGCTGTCATTTATTTTCATTGCTTTGCTGCAGTAATGGACTTCGCTTGAACAACATCTTTGTATTTAACCTTGAAAATGAAGCATCTGAGTGCATATGTGCATTTATAGAGCCACAAATACAGATACACACACTTTACCATCGTAATGATCGGCTCGCATCCTCTTGTTTTCCATCTAATGCCACATTTTCTTTAGTGTTTTCTCATTTCAAAAGAGCTGCAATGAAAATCCTGTCCAGCTTTTAATTTAGCCGAGCCACTAATGTCCAACTGGCCACCAATAACAAATGAATACGTCGCTCTGTGGATGTTAAAGAATACCTAGATTCTTTGTATTTTTACAATACAGCAACCACTTAAAATGTATTTTGCTTGTAAAAATTAATTAATCTCATGCACATGTTTTGTGTTTTGGTCAATAGACAGAGTAAACTTCAAACCAGCCATAAATATTACCCAAAATGCACCCAGTGTCATATAGCTGGAGGATTTTCTCTGTCTTGTTGCAGCTCAGGCTTGAAAGTTGATATTTCAGATTTTCTAATCCAGTAAAGCTTGTATCTCACTTGGCTGCAGCTGTTGGCAACTAGCCAGAGACACAAAATTGCAAAAGAAAATTTCATTTGGAATCACAATGAAGTTGTATTTACGACACTTCTGCAGGTCATGTAAGACATAAGACACATTTGAGAACACATTGTGACATTTGTGTAACTTTCTATTGCAGTTTAAATCCCCAACTCCTCCCTGAGTTTACCCATGTTTCTTGCTTTTTCTTATTCACAGGAATTAAATTTAGAAGAGTTTGAAATTTGTGGCTCAATATTCCAGCGACACAACGGAACATTCGCCTCACATCACAAAACGGACAACCTTTGCAAACACTTCGAGACATTTTGGTCAATCCTTTATGAATGCTGTGTGCACGGTGATGCTAACATTTGCTGCCCATGCACACGTTTTGGGTTTATGAAATTCTGTAAGATGCCTAAACGATGCAGCATCTTGCGATCGTTGAATAAATGAACTCATCTCTGTCTGTCTAACAGAATCTACAGTTATTTTATCTCCGTTTTAAAGCATGTATTAGATTCACAGAGTCTCCCACTGGCCTGTGTGTACACCCCACCACCGCCTGCTGCTCCACCTTTCTGCTACAAACCGGAGCAGACGGAGGAAGAGCAGGCCAGTTGTCACAGTCGGGCTGGCTGAGAGTTACAAAGGCCAGCTGTAGTGCAGGAGCTGTTCCCTCTCATTTCCACTTCATTTATCTGCTCCCACTCTCCCCTCCATCCATCTCTTCACCCATCTTTTCCTCCCATCTTTCTCTACCTCTGCCAGTGGACCGGCTCTCCGTCCATGCCAAGCCAGTCAACTGCGGAGGAGCAAATGTCTTTGTCTCTATTCCTCCTGAACTCTGAGGCTTTAAGTGCACTCGTGTCTTTGCTTTTATCTGGTGTATGTAGTCAGTGTTATATCTTGATGTCCTCGGTGATTCACTCATATTTTATTTATTTTGCTTTCTGAGCTTTTAAAAGTAGCATACCAATCTGTGTGTTTTTATTTTTTTTTTGTTGCAAAACTAATGGAAGTAAATCAGGGGATGGACAGCAATTTTAAGGTTTGAAGGATAAAAAAGTGCAGAAAACAAACAAACACAAGAGAATAAATCCTTTCCAGATTTGACCCACTGTAGAGCACAGCCAGGCCTGAACACAGCTTTCTCTCTGTTTCCTTTTCCCTCCCTCCCTCCTCTTCTTGGTATGAATCTGCCGTATCTCATTCCCCAGCGCTAATTCCAATTTAATTGCCAGTAGCCTGAAGCCTCCTCAATAGGAGTAACAAATGGTTTGATTCTGTAGACTTCATCAGACTGCATTTTAAATGCGACACAGTAACCCGGTGCGAATGCCAATGAAGCCTGGCGAGTAGCTCCTCTGTTTACTAATTATCCTTTTTCTTACTCCGAGCCACACTGCACAAGTTGTCTGATTAAATCGGATTTGTGGGGATTGGAGGGTGGGGTGGGTGGGTGCTCCTGCGGTGGTGGTGGTGGTTATGGTTGGGGCCAGCTGGATTGGATGACAAGTGTGGTCCATCTTTGTAAATGATCCTTAAGTTTGCAACACGAAGGGGCCTGCGGTGCCACTGTAAATCATGATAAAGGACTCCGCCGCTGTTTTTCACGTTGACATTAATTCCCGGCGTGCATTGATGATGATCTTTACAGTCAGCATGGCGGTGAGGAAGAAACAAACGCACGCTGGTAAAGAAATTCCTCCGACATTTTAGAGTTCATATCCAGGATGTTTGTTTTAAAGCTCAAAAATGTCATTTATAGGAAGTCGATCTTAAGCTTCTTAGTTTTATTTGTGTGCAGAATTTAGCTTCAGTCATAGTTTATATGAAGATATAAGTCCTTAAAGTAGTGCACACATTCTAAAAAAAATGTGTAAATAATGTAGTTTTTGAGGGTTTCTTTATTTGATGAAAATAAAGTTCTATAATATGATATAGCAAGACTTGAATAACATGCACTCTGTTTTTGTCCCTCATAAGCCTCTGTAGATCCAGACTGGATGCCACAGTTTGAATAATAATGGTCATAAAAGAGCTGGTTGTACTCGGTACAGTAGGGAGAGAATATGGCGTGTCTGGGATGCTGTGCAGATGAGGACATTTGCACCGCTATAAAGACCTCTCCCTGTCAACTAAATGGCCAGTTGAGCTGCCATATGGTTGTGCTGACATTATCTCTGGGTAATTAATATGGCATCTCGCCTGGCATCTGGTGGCATTAATCTAGCTGGGAGTCGTTCATCTTACAATGTCAGCGCTGCTGCAGGCCCGACGTGAATTATCACTGCCCGATGGAACGAGGAGGCAGGGACGAGGGAAACAAAATAACAAAAAAAATAAATAAATGAAATGAAACGAGAGACAAAACAACAACAAAGCAACACAGCAGGATGTTGTGACATTTTCTTATAATACAGTTTGGGGGTTTTTGCATGAGAAATGTGAAAAGCTAATGGATCTCTGAGCTGAACCCCTGGTAATTCTGTTTAACCACTTACAGTAATTCATTACGTGATTGTGTTAAAGTTGTGTTTTTCTATTTAAAAAATAAAAGTACAACCCAGTTTGACACAGCTTTAGCAATAGTCAAAGCCTGTATTATCATAATCATCATCATTATTATTATTATTATTATTATTATTATTATTATTATTATTATTATTATTATTATT
>SSNR01000100.1:654267-751335 GCA_006937965.1 Callopanchax toddi | reverse complement strand
AGGTCCGTGGATGCCTGCCCCACATATACACATATATATGTGTGTGAGTGGATCTGTCTCGCTCTCTCTCTCTCTCTCTCTCTCTCTCTCTCTCTCTCTCTCTCTCTCTCTCTCTCTCTCTCTCTCTCTCTCTCTCTCTCTCTCTCTCTCTCTCTCTCTCTCGTTGTTACCAAAAGCTCATTTTCATTCCTCCCTCCTCCACTTTGATCAATAAATAGTTCTGTGGAGGTGTTTTAAATGAATTAGCAGTAGCACAAACATTCCATCTTATTTTCTTTCTTTCTCATGCAGCGTACACAAACACACAGCAGAGCCTGTAAACCCCCAGACCTCTGTGTTCCTGGTGTTGTGTTTTGAAGAGGAACCTGAGTGATAATGTGATGTCTAAGAAAAAGAGGATGTTACCATTTGCATAGTGACCATTACTTTACCCTACGGGTGATTGATATGATTCTTGTATGTCTTCATTCTCCTTAAACGTCACCTGTCAGGGATGTTATCTAACAATGCAAACAGCTTGAGGAGAAAGTAAATTGCGTAGTGTTATTCTGACATTTTAAGTTTGGTAGCATCAAATTTATCACAAAAACTCTCAAATGAACAACTAGTAGGGTGAAAATATATGGAAATTACATGCAGATGCGACTTCAGGACTGAAAAAGTCTTCAAAGTTGTCCTAACTTGATCCCTGCTTTAAACTGAGATTGTTTTATTGCCAAATTGTTACCAATAAAAGCTTGCATGTGACAAACAGGAAATAATTTCCCAAGCTTGTGCAGGATGATGCAACTCGGATGCAATGCATGTTATGTGAGCCACTTTACCAGAAAAGTTATTTTCTTCTTTTTTCTGCATCCATATTAGCAGTCTTTGTGCTTCTGTTGAGAACACACTGCAACTCAGTAAATTTGAAGAAGTTTATAACAAAAGTTTGCCATTTAAAATGTTGTTTAGGAGAATTTTTGAATGTTTGGTTTGCAAAAATCTAAATATTTGTCCTAATGAAGTGGAAGAGAAACGATCCCTCTCTGCTGAACTGATCACTAAGGTTTTTGCGATGCATAAGAAAATAACAAATACTGTTTTTAACTAGAATTTGTGTTTGTGATTGGAGTTTTTGTTGCATTATTTCACCAAGTCTTGATAGACTTAAACACAAAGAGGTTCCTCGATCTACCATGACTATCACAGTCCCACATCTTCTCAGAGACCTTTTCTCATTTCTGTGCAAAGTAAATTACTGAAGACATTTATTTCCTCATTCACGACGAGATGCATGTCTCTAGTGACGCCCCACAGAGGTGGCGGTAAAGGCGACCTTTTCAGAGACGCCGTGGTCTGATGTGTGATGAAGCCTGATTGCCGATTAGTGTAACAACAAACACTAGAGGAAGCCGAAGATCAGCAGGAAGTTCACCTTTTCTGGTTCTCACACCTTCCCCTCCTGACACGGGGAGGATTATTGTGACTGGTGTTTGTGGTATCTGGCAGCGGCGTGGCGGCAGATAGCAGAGCTGAGACGTAGGTAGAGTGAAGATTGTTGTGACTGACTGCTGTGGACACGGCTGGTGCAAAGCGAGGACAGTTAGCAAGGCGAGAAAGGCGAGAAGAAAACCATTACTGATTACAGATCAGCAAAAGTCATTTTATCTGCAAGACAAAGTGACAGAGCAGCTCATCACAACATGCATAACAGCTGAAAGTTCACATGAATTTTACAATAAGTCTTGTAAAACGCCTATCGGGGATTTGAATGGAATCTGGAAGTTGGAGTTGTAGCAAAACCAGCTCCCCCTAGTGGCTGGTTCCAGTAACGGTTTTAATGTCTAAAAACAGGATATTCGTTTTTGTACAACAGAAGCTATCAGGATGCGTTATCCTTTTCATACAGTCCATGGTGTTTTCTCACTAAGACCTTGATGCCACATGGTTCATTATGTATTCAGTAACGAATCTTGTTTCTTTTTTTCTACACGTGGTTCGCTTTTTGGTTGTGGTTGTTGTTTCACCTATGCCACCTTAAAAGTTTTTATTATAATGCATCCTGCAGCTGCATTCCTCCCAATCCTCAGAGAACTCCATCAACAAATGCCCAAGAGAAATGTGGCTTTGCTCTGAGCAGCGATTGGTTTGTTGTGATTGCACTCCTTGGTATGCTTTTTATTTCTAACAAAGAGTGCATTTTTTTAGATGACTCGAAAATCTGCAAAACATAATTCCTTTTTCGGGGGGGAAAAAAGAGAATTCTTCCATCAAGGTCTACTTGCTAGCTTTTGGAGAGACTGAACCCTGAAGTTAAACAGACTAAATCGTGCTTTTTGTTACTGTTTCCAGGTGAGGTGTGAACACTTCTGCACATGATGAATCACAGTTAGATGAGCTGAAGGTTTCGAGTCGGAGTTTATGAGCAGCACTTGAAGGCAGCAGCTCAGGAATCATGTTGACTCATGTTTCTGTTATTACATCTCAGACTGAAACCCTAACAATTAATGTGGGCGTGTGAGGATACAGATGCCTACATTTAGTCACTATTCCGCCCTCCGTATAGATAAACTATACCTTGGCATAGATTGCTATTGACAAGAGCAAGGAGTAACAGAGGTTGAGGTCTGTTGGTAATGGCCTGTGATTGAACACCTTGTGCTGAGGTCCCGCTGCTCTCTGCCTCATTAAATCTGGCAGCTCCTCTGTTCAGCACGCTGCATTGCAGGACACCGCCAGGACACATTACACCGTCTCGACTACAGCGGTCCCAGAGACACTCAAGATGGATTCAAGGACTGTGAGGTTTTTATGTTATCACAGTTAATTATCAATACTACAACCGGTGAGTCTCTTCCACTGTAAATAAGAAGCACTGACTGAATAGCATCACCTTCAGACGTCTAAAGATTTCATTTTCTAGTAACTAAAATCACCAAATCCTAATTTAATCACCTTTATTTATTTCTGTTATAGCTTCAGCGTCCCCTCACTGCTATTAAAAAATATCGAAGGAACCTTGCAAAAAGATCCAACTTTGTACAAAATATAAACTGACACTTAATGGCCACTAATAGGATTTAATATTTTATTCACATTTTGAACAAGGATGTTGAATTCTTATATTTAACTGCTAACAGTCCTGGTTGGTTTCACAGCCTGAGAAGCTCATTAAATTTACTTTACTACTGTATATATATATATATATATATATATATATATAGCTTCACATTTGTGATGGAGATCCATTTGTTGTTGTTTATTTTTAAATGCACATCGATGGTAATTCTCCTAAATCAGCTTTTTTTTCCCATTATCACATAATGTTCAAGATTTGTGTCAACGGTGATCCTTTTTTGCACAAGGTCAAAGTGTAATGGCATCAAGGTCAGAACTAAACTAGCATAAAAACAGCCACCTGTTCAATGCATGCTCAATCCACAAAGGTGGTAAAACCTCAGTCTCCAAAACCATCGTTTGCACACAGATTGTAGGTGTAAATGGTGCCAAAATGGTTTGTTTTGCACAAATGTTGTTGGGTGTGTTGGTGACCCTGCTGCACATCAAACGTATAAAAAATGCTTACCTCAATGACCAGCCTCTAGCCTGGGGCCATTTCTCTGGTCCTCAGCCATCCAGCCTCTGTCACCTCCCTTCAGGGAGTATTCCTCTCCATTACCTGCCTCTGTCCATCCCCCACTTAAATAACAGCAGCTCTGCCACTTCAGGCCCATTAAGATACCGCCTGCACAGCCACAGCCACACACACAGGCTGCAACAAACGGCATAGGCCTTTATAAATAGGTGGCATGAAAGGTAGAAAGAGTCTGGTTAGAGGAGATAAATTATTCCAAAACAGCCAAACAGGACTGAGACTAAGAAGCCCCACCACTCCGGCCCCTTCAGGTCCTCCTTTCAGGTGTCACTTTCGGCCGACTCAATTTTACACTGTAATGGACCTCCTGGTTCAACTACTTTTCTCCCACCTTCTCTTCCTTTTTTTATCTCTCCACCACTCTCTTTATCTATCAGCCGCTGACAACACCTTAACTCACTTTCCTGAAACACACAATTATTTCCCGTACTGACTGTATACTTTGCACCACTTAATTTTGTCTAACAGTAATGGAAGTTAGCACTTTGCCACAAACTGCTGGATGCAGACAAGAAGTTCAAATGATAGCAAGTAGTAGGCAGATTTTCTGCATGGAAATCATGAATAAAATATCACCTGCAGTTTTAAGAAGAAATTATTCAGAATCCTGGATCACGCAGTGTTTTCTGGTGCAAGAAACAAAAAGAGACATATTTACATCCTGTTACCCCATCTAATCTGTTTCATCTATTCTTTTTTTATATAATTTCAGGAAATAAATTTAAACTTGGCTTTCTTCTTGCATTTTTTACAAAAGAGAAGACAGAAAAAGTCATCCGCACACTCAAGGTAGTTGATTATAATAAATTGTTAGACATATTACAGAAGATGCTCCACAGTTCAAATGAAATCCTGCTAAATGATAAATATTTGACTCCTTTATGATGTGACAGCGCTGTGATTAAAGCTACATCTGATTCCTTTCAGCCATGAAATGAAACTAAATGTTGAATGTAGTTTTACCTGCTTTTTAAACCCATACATCAACCTTTCTACCACAGTCTTCAAAGCTGGAACCACCAAACTCCAGTCCTTGAGGGTTTCCATCCTGCAAATTGTAGCTGTTTCCTTGCTCCAACACACCTGATTTAAATAAATGAGTAATTAACAGGCTTCTGCAGATCTCACCATGGCGAGGAGGTGATTAAATCTTATGATTCAGGTGTGCTGGAGCAGGAAACGTGTAAAACTTGCAGGATTGTAGCCCTGGAGGAACAGAGCTGGTGACCCCTGGACTACAAGGAGATCAATCAAATTCCATGTTAATATGCAAAGTAGCTGGGATATTTGAAATCTTTAAAATGTACTCACAAATGTAGTTAGCTACCACTCAGGTTTTCAGTGACATTAATTTCCCACAATGCCATGCACCAGTAGCATATTTTAAGACACAAAACAGCAAAACTGTTATTTTCTTGGTGTTCTGCACATTAAATTACTTAATTTTGACAGATTCTGGTGTAGATTTTAATCATCCAGGGCATGAAAATGCTAGCAAGAAAAGCCACTGATGTTTCCTTTGCTTTGAGAGGAAAAAGCATCTTCTAGAAAAAATAATAAAAGTCTAACTGCAGCCGGTTTATTTTGATAGAATCAATTTAGGTAAAGTACTCTGAAACAGAGTCGTTTAACAGATTAAAATGATGAAATATGTCCAGCTAGGCTCTTCAGAAGTGATATAATTTATCACCACCATCTAAAAAGATGTACAAACTTATTAAATATGATGTGAACTGTTGTTCAATGATGTTATTTATTTTTTTGTTTTGGTTTTTAAGTTGTAGAATAGGATTTAAGGATAGATCTAAGCTCAAAAAGTTTTTAGATCTTCTTGTTTTTGTGCTACTTTAATCAAACCATATTACAACCAGTTCATTTTAGAGTTTTTATTTTATTTCCCACCTTTGTTCCAGTCTTCCTCTCTGTCACACCCTTTGTGTTGCTCTTTTTGTTGGATCTTGCTTTGATGAAAGCCGTGACTGTGAGACTTCTTTGATACACAGTTGAAGACACATATTGTACACCATTCAGCTTAATGTGTCGCGCCACTGTAACTGCCCTGACTTCAAAGTGCTCATGTCGTTTTGTGTGGTGCTTCCACTTTTTGTTTCCTAGCTTTGTTGGGTTTTTTTTCTGTGTATATGTAAGGGTGTGTTTATATCTGGGTTTCATATTTCCGCCCTGCTCCGGCCCAGAGGTCAGAGGTGTGCTGACCTTTTGCATTCCAGGACCTTTTTCTCCACTAATTCTCCATATTTGGCTCAAGTTTTTGTGAGTCTACCCCCCACCCTGCTCTCTCCACCGTCCATTCCTTTCACGCTTCCTGTCACTTACTCTGAACCACTTATACAAACAGCAACAACAAGATGCTCCTTTAAGTCCTAAATGTGACCGTTAATGATTTTGTCTGAAGTGGCCTGGAGGTAAAAGTCCTTACTGACAGCTGGATTATAGAGGAATGATGAACTACTAAAGAAGGTGTGAGATGAAAATGGAATGGGTGTGGAAGGAAGGAAGGTGACTTGTCAAAAGGGTTTGAATTGAACATCCACATTAACCATATCAAAATATAAAGAAAGTTTCAGTAAAAAATGTCCCCAAACTTGTATTTCTGATTGATATAAATCACATTTTCTTTTTGGTTATTGACTATTTTTACACATTAATTAATTTAAAAAAACAAGATCAGGATTTTTAAAAAGGCATATATAGAAAAAAATATATACAGTAAAATGTTTTTGTTTCTAGGGCACAAAATAGCAGTGGGCATGCACGAAATAGACTCATAGTTTCTGAAAAGCTCCATTCAGATGCATCATAAACAGCTTTTACAAATCTCCACTTTGGAATTAAAAAGAATCTGAGTTTTTTTTTTACTTCAAAAACACAGTTCTTGTGTGACTAGACGGTGCAAACACAGCAGAAAATCTCAGTTTATAAAAGTTTTAGGGATATTGTGGATAGATCAGATTATGATCATAGTGAAAATCTGATTTTAGAGACAAAAGAGGGCTAACTTGAAAGAAAAGTGGTTTTACTTTTGGCTTTGCTGTTAAACATTAGTCCTGAATCATACTGATATCAGACCCTGGTTTGTAATATTGGTTTTGCCTCCATTCACACATGAGTATTGAAGAAGATCTTCCACTCACATAAGACTCTATTGGTTATCCTCTAATGCAGCAGATAGAGATCAAGCTAAAGTCCTGTAAGGTTTGATTCTCTCTAACCACCTTTACCTGCTTCTCCTCTCATCCTCCTCCTATGACATCCACCCTCATCGTTCGCGTTCTTTAGCATGTAGAGGCGTCGAGACAGTGATTGATCTGGTGTGAGCCCTCCCCCTCCTCCTCCTCCAGTGGTTATGAACATGAGGCGGTGCTGCTCTTCATAGATTTTTAAATTAGTGTCAGCTTTGCCCCAAAGATGTGTTATTGACTGATGAAATAGAAACTGAGCTCCAAACACTCAGTCCTTCCCCAGAGTTTTCCCCAGCCTGGTAATTGAAAAAGTGTGAAGGGAGTGTGTTCAAGGCGGAGTGCAACCCTGCGTGAGTGTTTGTGATTTTAGCTGTTTGTGTGCTCGCGACTGTGTGCTCTTTATCTCTGCTGGAGAAAAATGCACCATGCTCGCTGGAGTCGAGACTCGATTGAAGTATTGCATAGGAGATCTTTATCTCGCCGCACACCTGCCCCGAAACATGAGAATTGTGTGCAACTTTAATCCTATAAATACAGGATGTTTCACTAAGTCTGCAAAGGAAGTTAGTAAAATTTAATGTCTGAGTCTCCTTGGGTTGTTGAATATCCTGTGGTTTAATCACTGTGAGCGTGCACAACCTTGTGCGATTTATTTATTTATTTGTGGCTCTGTCTCAAATGCTGGTGGGAGATGTAACAACCTTGGCTCGTTCCATAGTGACTTCTTTCTCTCGAATCAACTCAAACACAAAAGTCGTGGTAATTATTGAAATATGGAGACGTGACGAACTGATCAAAAGGAATAATATGAAATAATGGTGCCCAGCTTCCACCTCTAATTAACCTCTGTCACTCTCCTTTCTTTGCAGGGTCAGACATGGCCATCTTTTGTCTCCTTTGTGGGAAGCGTTTCCAGACCCAGACAGCACTGCAGCAGCACATGGAAGTGCACGCTGGCGTCCGCAGCTACATTTGCAGCGAATGCAACCGGACCTTCCCCAGCCATACTGCACTCAAACGCCACCTCCGCTCGCACACAGGTCAGTGGACGCGCCCGTCATCCATCCTCAGTATTTTATCCTCTAACTCAGCCTCTCTTTTTGTACTTTTATTTGTGTCCGCAACAAAAAAATCCACATTTTTAACCTAAATCTGTTGGTTTTTCTGAGAAAACATGACATGTGATCATTTTTCCTTGGATTAGTCTGACCCCATTCAACAAAATGTCTCTTTAGCTGGAACACTGACGAACCAAACCACCGGAACCGACTCATCCTGACATGATGGGCCATTAATTTATATTATAGCACACTTATTAAATCTGAACTGCTGCCACACACTCCTACCGAGCTGTAGGTATGGAATGATTCAAACTCTGAAATATCAAGAGCCTTGACTTGAACCTTTCAATTCCTTTGTGGGTTTTTTCCATTACTTTTGGCCTACAGTGGTATTTATCCATCTAGATTGAGGATATTGGCTGTAGAGTTCCTTTTCTTCAAAATAATAGAAAGGGTTGACACTCAAGTTGCCCAAATTTCTGTAAAAGTGTGTTTTTTCTTGCTTCTCGCTGCATGTCACCAGTTAAACATGTTTTTTAAAATCATTTTGTTATCTTCTTCGATTAACTTGGAGGGAGGGGGAAAAGCTGCCAGAAATGCTGCATTCATAGCATCAATAAATATGGAAATTGCTGGCAATTTGCTTGCAATGCAAATGAGTAAAGTGTAGCAAGATGGATTTCAGTGTCTTCCTCTTTGTCTGACATTACCAAATTGTGGAGATAAGTTTAAAATTAATGCAACAACTCTGCCAAGGAGGATCTCATTATTGTTTCCATCCTGACACAAGCACAAGCCTCTCCAGGAGATGTGCGCTGACTTCTAAGCAGTAAACGGGTGGAGAGCTGTTCTCAGAAAACGGTTTCTCCTATGCTGGGCAAAACAAGGCTTTTAGAGTGTGTTTAAATTACACGCCATGATTTCTGGACAGAAACGTTGATGTTGAGTCTTTTTCTCTTATGTCTTTTTAAAGAGCTTAAATATTCCAGGGAGGTTTTGCATTTTTCTCTTTGAGATCTTGAGCATTTGCACCAAAACGAAATGCACAAGGATCTCTAACGGTCAGAGTCTTTTGAAATAGATTAGTTATCTCCAATTTTGGAAGGAAAACTAAAAAGAAGGACTTGTTTCAGGACAGAGTTCATAAAAAAGTGATTTACCGTTGTCAGCTGCGCAGACTAATAATTAAAGAAAATTATTGAGGATACATTTTTGCATTCTGAAGAAATTCAGCCATGCCTCCAAGTCCCCTAAAAAAGCATTTCTCTCTTTTTTACCCTTCCCACCTTTTTGCATGAGGATAAAAGAAAACCCAGTAATTTAAAATTGAGTTGGATACAGAGGACAAGGACTGTCATGTACCAACTGTATGAGACAAAATCAAAAGACATGTTTTATTTTAGAAAATTGAGCCGAACTGAATAAACAGCATGAATTCAGGTCAGCACAAAATGCATTCTGCAGCAGCCAAAAGAAGATTATTTACAGTGACTATTTTGTGTTTTTTTCCATCAGTCCACTATAATTCTCACAGTCCTGGCTCTCAAGGACAAGGCCGGGATTCTAATACATTTTTTTTCGAGGGAGCAAAGGTAGCCTGACAGATGCGGCTATTCAGACTAGAGAGGAAAAAAACCAGCCATGACAGAATATGAACACATGGAAATGAATCCCATTTCGCCAGCGAGGAAAGGGCCCTTTTTTCTTCCCTCCTTTTCGCAGTCTCTCACCCAACCGCCTGTCTGCGACCTTAAATAACAGTCTCACTGTCAGAGCCGATTTAGCTCACCAGCTCACGGATAAATATTTGAAACGAAAGGCAGTGAGATGAGAGCAGTCGGCCCTATTTACAAGTCAGGCGAATACACCATTAGTGTGTGATGGTGGCGGGAGCTGTGGGGCTTTGGGGTGGGGGGGGGTGCTTGAGCCGTCTGTACAGTAGCGCACATCTGTTCTCTCCACCAGACACCGGGGAGGACACATGCAGCGTCTCTGATCCACCTGCCCACCCTGGCGACGCAAATGTCACCTCAGCTCGTCGCCGAAGCCGCAGATGAGACTTTGCAGCCACTTTGAACCTCATCCCACTGTGGGCATGAGTTAAATCACAATGAGCCAGCCGTGTAAGCAGGCGTTTAAATATGATGCAGAGCCTTTTGTCAGGGGATTAAAAAGTCAGCAGCTCACACAGCCAGGAATAGGTCCTAATTTACCCTCAAAAAAACTACAGAGGCTTAGCGTTCCTCTGCATTTACACTTTATTTATATCACTCATGTGTTTCTGGGTAACAAGGTAGAAGTAGAGGCAGACGGAGTGTCCACCTTACAAAATCAGCCCTGTGTTTATCAGTCCACTTACAAGGACTTTAGAGCTAATTAAAGTAAGTTAAAGTTTTAAAATGTTTCCTGTCTTATTAACTTCCTGAACGGTCTCTGTTCAGATGTTTGTTATAAACTGTCGTTCTTATTTTGTGACATGTGGAGAAATGTTGCGATTAGATTTATTTTTCTCTTCAGTTTTTCTGAGACTTGACTAAAATAAAGAAGATTTAGACTCACAGCTATGACTCGGTTTGTCATTGAGACTCAGTTATAAAAGGCTCAGGTTCATTTATGGAATTAATTCTTTTTCTAAATTAACTTGGTTTATGTCATGTTGACATTTAATGCCACACAATCCTGGGTCTATAACAGGATTGGTGGAATAAGTGGAGCTACGTTTGATGATGGTCTGAAACTCAAAGCTGCAGCACGGGACCTGCCTGACTAGGAAAGACTAGATTTACTGGTGACACTGAAATATTCTATCTCCGTTAACTAGAGAACAAATGCATGTTAGCTGCTAATTCATTTCTCTGTTTATCATCTTATTTTTCCTCTGCATTCAGAGTGACTCGTCACATTACCTTTTAAAGATGGAGGCGCACGTTTTGGGTCGAGAACAGCTCCTTGGCACATTCCTAAGGGAACTTTTTGTTTCTCTTTTATAAAACCGTTCCATTGATGTGCACAGATGATGTGAGATTACCAGGAGGAGAACAGATAAACTGCATGTTGTTGTTTTTTAAGTAATAGCAGTTATGTTCTGGGATTTAGACGTTCCATTAATAACTCCACCTGCTCCGAGTGTTTGTGGATTTTACACAAAGGTGGATTTAACTTCAGACTTGATGCATTGAAATAAAAAATCTGACTTCTTATTAAATTATGGCTGTTGAAGATGTTGGGATAAGCTATCTTTGCATCCAACAACATCCCTCAGGAAAAGAAATCAGTCATTTTTGACACAAATTCCCTGTAAATACCAGGATCTCAACTCCCAGTTTTCAAGCCTAATTTTAATGGATGGACTGTGGCAGCTCGTCTTCCAGAGAAAGCTTTTAGGAGATATCGTCGTTATTAGCTGAATCAGTATTCCGTTGTGTCGACTGACAACAGAAAGCAGCGAATGTGGACGCTCATTGCTTCGTGTTACCTGTCTGCAGCCTTATCTTTTAAAACCAGTAGGTTCTGACACTGGATCACCATTTAGGACCTGAAGAGAGCGGGATAAAAACAGATTTAATGGTGTTTATTTCACCATTCTAATCTCAGTCTGTTATTTCTTTCCATCCACCTGCAGTTTCATCACCTCCTCTTGACGTACCATTAGAGCCTCTTCATTTTATTTAGACCTATATCTCTGCAGCGTGCGTACACTACAGTATAAGTTCAAGCACTCGTGCACTAATTCACAATGCCGCCTCATAGAAGTGGCAGTCATAGCAGCTGTGCTATTTCTCTTCCTAAGCAGCGTGCACACACAGAAGACGTACGCACTCTTTTTACAGATCAGCCTTCATTAATATTCTGTTGTTGTGCACTGTCTGTGTGTAAGTGTGTGTGTGTGTGTGTGTGCNTTTTTTTTTTTTTACTCTGAGCCAATTTGCTGTCTGCTGTGGCAGGGTTGTTTTGTGTTCGCAGCTGTATTTGATAGCGTTACAGCCAGACAGAGGGAGAAAAAGAAAGAAAGAGACAGGACCGAAGCCAGTTCTGGTCTTGGCAGCAGTGTAGCCCGGTAATTTACAGCCTCTTATCGTATATAATGAACACACCCCGTGTGCCCATGGGCACCCTCGGCAGCCCTTTGGGGTGTCAAAGGAGGTGATTGGAGGGGAGGAGGGGGGTCAGGAGACGCAGGTGGCGATGCTCTGGGGCACCCTTGGGTTCACTCAGCAGGCTGCGGTTCCACCTCGCTGTGCCGGGTCCTCATCTGCGACCCTGCCATGTGGTCACACCAGAGAGAAAGAGAAATGAAAACAGGGGGGGGGTGGAGTGGAGAGATGGTACAGGGAGACAGGAAGTAATAGTTGCAGATTTAGAATGAACGCCCTTTCAAACACCCGCCAGAATATTTAGATAAAAGGAAGTCACTCTCAGCACAGGTTAACATCGATCTCCTTCAAAGTGTATTTTTATTTCTAATTCTAATCAAGTAGGAAACACCATCAGGAAGAAACCTGTGACGTGATCTAGTTCCAACACAGAGTAGTTAAATGTGTATTTTAGCTCCACCCACTCGGATTAAAACCTGGAAGGTAAAGTTTTTTGTTTTGACTCAACATTCCAGTGATTTTAAGTGTCGTAAGTGGTGTTAGGGTTAGCTGCACAACTCTTAGCATCTTCAGTTTCGGAGACAAGGAATATCTTTGTTGTGTTTTCTCATCTGATTGGATGTTTGAATTTTGTTATTTTCTTTCAAAAACGAGTCCAACATTGTTGTCAGCTGAGCAGCAGTCGTACCAGAAGCACCAGTGGTGTTCATCACAGGCGTGTACTCGTAGATCTACATTTATGTGCACACAGCGCCCTTCCAAGCATACTTCAGTATGATTGCAGTCCAAAATATGCTCCTTTGCAGTGATAGTTCTCTACTCGCAGATGCTATTACGTTGTTTTCCATGCGCCCTTTCACTTTTCATGTTTTTGTGCATGTTTTCAATTTTCATATGCATGCCCCTGCATGATTGCACATGTAATCCTGGGAAGAGCCTACAGTATACAGCCTGATTATTCACAACACACACAGCTAGCTGGGCTTAGACTCACTCTCACTGTTTTAGAATTGCTACTTTACTCAAAAGCAATTCTCTTTCTTTGTCTTCAGTTTAGTCAGGAATAGGTGACAGTGATCAATATTTTAGGCATAATCAAATATTAGTTTTGTGTTGAACTAGGCCAGGTTATTGTTGCAATTTCAAGGTGTATTTCTGTGTAAAAGGTACTAATAATTACTTGCATTCTGAATACTCTGTTAAGAGAGATCAGTTTTCTTCAATTTTGATGCGAAGAAATGTTATTCCAGCAGAAGTTCTAAACTTTTCTTCTGCTGCTGATAGTTCACACTTGAAAATAACTGTAGAATTCCATGTAATGGAAAATGTATGGAAGTGTAAAGGTTTACAGGAAATGTCACATGAACCACTATGACACTTTAGAGCTGGTCCTGGTCGTGGTGGCTTTCAGACTAGCCATTAGCTCACCAGTCCTGCAGGACCTAAAAGCTTCTTTTTTTTTTCTCTCAAAAAGAAGACATTTAGGAATTTGCAACAGATGAGGTCATTAGTTTTAACTTTTGCACAGAAAAATGCATTTAAATGTAAACTCCTGATTTCACCCACAGCTGAAGTATTTTATTTATGATATGCCCTATTTAAAGAATTCACTAGCAGTAGCTGGGTTGGACTTTCAGTTTGTGTGGAGACATTAGCAGGAGATCTTTTGGTTATTTGCATGGAACCTCCATGGATGGGTTTACTGTCTGTATTTACAAATTCTTCTATTTTTCTAATGTATTTTATCCCCTATACGCTAGATGTTAGCACAGCAACAGGACATTAAGCATAAATAACCCTCCATAGGCCTCCTCTGTGCATTAGCATCCCATTCGCTGGTCTGATAGGAGGCCCTAATTAAAGGCAGGTGAATCTGAACTCAATTATTATTCTTGCAGCATCGTGCAAGCCCACCAAGCTCTGTGATGGATTGTGATCTCTGCTGTGGTTGAGACGCTAGAAAGAGCACAATGTCTTACAGCGGGAGCCACTGATAACTTCATGCAGACAAATAAAGACTGTCACTTTTATTGATTTTTTTTTACCCAGCCCCCCAATTGCCACCGCCATATACACCCACATCCCCTGCTCTGTCCCTGTCTTGGTTTTATTCCCCATCCCTTCATCCTCATCGCTTCCCCTTAATGGGAATTCGTTCAACATCATCCCTAAGGCATCTGAAAACGTTTTCCTCCATAAAAGTATAACAAAGCCATAATGTGATCAGAGTCAAAAGGGGGGAATGCATCTTACATTCCTCTTTCACTCCTCTTTTTTGCTCTCCTCCTAAATAAACCAACAACATGCATGCATACTGTATGTACTTACATAAAATTATAAATAAAATATGTGGATGGAAGAGAAATCGTCTCTTAACAGCGGGGCAGTGGTAGAGGCACATAATGAGAAATGCAATTTATTCCCTGGCACGTTGCTGCTTGGACAGGCAGATAATGAAAGGCATAGGTCATTGATGGTGACTTAAACCTGCAGCAGTGCGGTGAAATACATAATAAATATCTGCAACGTTACTTGGATGGAGAGCATGGCACGCAGGGGAGCAAATGACGCAAGGAACAGCTCCTCATCAAACACGGGAATACAATTAGTGTTTGGACTGCTGGTGAGAGGCTCCCTGCAAATCATAATATCCCTGATCATTGACATCTGAATATCCATTACAGCTGCCCAGTAGGGACCTGTGCTGTCGCAGCCTGTGGAGCTGAACACAATGAACTTTATGATTTTCATCTCAGAAGGCACACATACTGTACGTCCACAGCAAGCTGCCGGGAATAAGTGCCGTTATGCGCCGTAAATAAAAAGTAAAAGATATGATATTCACACAGCATGACGCATCAGACAGGTGAGCATGAATGCAAACTCTAAAATTAACTGCGTCTATGAATGTTTAAACATCTGAACTTCTGCTTCTAGATCTAATTAAACAAGCTATCAGAAAGCAGTTGTTTATTTTTCCCATCTTAAAGTTAATTTACAGTAAAACTGTGAAGCAAATGAGCTACAGACAAAAATATCATCCCTTAATTTGAGTCACAGCTTACTTATTAAATTCAAATCCAAACACTTGAAATTTGACGTCAAGCTTTAGAAAAGTGCTCTTTGTTTGGATGACTTTTTGTGTGCGGGTTGTTAAATTAAGAACAAAGATAAGAAATGATGTGCTGACAAACCCAGACATTCATTCTGGATTTAAAACATCAGTCAAGTTTTTATTAGTGTTTTGGGATCACTGCGACTGCATGGTCAATAATATATCTCACGGCTGGTGAATAGTCGTGACAGCCTACAATTATTTAAGGCTCCACACAGAACGCAACAATGGTGCAGGTGATTTGCAGAAAAGGACAAAAGACGGGTTGTGTTTGTCTGATGGTATTAAAATGGGTGTCCATTTGAACATAATGCCTGGTGTTTCATGTGTTTTGTGTAGAAATCAAAATAATCTGTCAAACTCAGTAGTGAGCCTTCCTTTAGTATCACAGCAGTTCATGTAATTGTTTATCTTTGTCAACATAACTCAAATATGCTTTTCCATCCATGCAAATATGTAGATTACCATTTAGCATTTACCTTTAAGTGCAGTTTTAGAAAAACTTTTTATTCCTGTCCACATTTCAGCAGGGGACCACCCCTTCGAGTGTGAATTCTGCGGGAGCTGCTTCCGAGACGAGAGTACGCTGAAGGGTCACAAGCGCATCCACACCGGGGAGAAACCCTACGAATGTAACGGCTGCGGGAAGAAGTTCAGCCTCAAGCACCAGCTGGAAACCCACTACCGTGTGCACACAGGTGCTGCAGCCAGAACAAGTGCAAATGAGAAAATTCAACTTTTTTTTACAAGCTAACATTTCTGCTATCATTGGCTTTATATACAGCTACAGATCAGATGATGATGCATTGCATCAAATCCAAACAATTAGCAGTTTAGAAATGACTGCACTAGTCCACTTTGGAGTGTAAATTTAGCTCTAAGATTTTAGGTGATGAGCTCATTCATTTTTAATCTCTGAGAATTGGATTTCTAAGTTGTTCCTGGGAAGTGTGAACTTGCACATCAATTTTTAAGCCTTATTTTTTAAACTGGTCCTGTCGTGGGGAAGCAATTGTTCTGGTTCTGAGGTCTTTAGTGAGACTTCAAACAAAATAACACTTCCTACAAAAAACACATCAAAAAGTTGGATGTTTTTGACATTTTCATCCATTTACAGAATTTAAAAAATGTGCATTATTTGATAAATCTCTGTTTGATTTTAGGATTTAAAAAATAATGTAGTAAGCTAGTCATTTTTCCTTTTTAGCATACAAATTTCACAATTTCAAAAAGACATTTAGAAATTCCCAAAAACCATTAGAATACAGATATTACTGATATATGAAAATAATTCTATTCCTTTCCAGCTCTTTTGGGCTTTAAACTTGTAGCAATAATATAACATTTTCTGTCAAAGGACTTCAGAATCGTTGCAAGGCTCAGGTCAGATGAATATCGGTGTTACTGTGATACAGTAGATGAAAGTCTCCAAAGACCGTGTATTGATCTGAGTATATTTAGAGCCCCATAAAGATGTTGACACAGTGATAGGCTCGGAGCCCTGGAGAATGAGTGCATGCTGCAAACTCGATTGAGTGAGTATAGTCTACCACGAGCGCTCACCAGGGTGGCACACGGCCAAGGGTTTATGCTCTCTCGCCATCTTTTCCTCCCTCCAACACACACACACACACACTGGAACACCCTTCCATCTCCCATTCAATAAACCAGCTGTTAAGCCACACTATCAAGGCAGCCTGTCCAATAATTGGCTCCCCTCCGTCCACCCTTTCCCCCTTTTGTATGGGGGAGGGGGGGCTTTGCGTTAAGCCGGAGAGCAACAGCAGATAACAAGAGCAAGTGACAAGCTCACAGTCAAAGGCCACCTCGCACAAAAGGAGCTGCTTGATGAATCATCGACATTGGCAGCCTAACCCCCATCCACCCCACGCTTCTCCACACAACCCAAATGCCAATGTCTGATCAATACCAAGGCCCCATTTGCAATTCATTATTAGCTGGTTATTTGAAGGGACTTTGTTTACAGTCTGCTTATCAATATTAACATCATGCATGTGTCCACACTGAAACAAACGAGGTTTTCAGACACTGTATCTATACTCCCCGGCCAAACCGCACCACGGCCCGACCCAGAACCAAGGTCAGGTTGACCAGACCTTCTCCAGAACAGACTCAGCCATGATGGGCTTCAGCCGAAAGGTGACAGCCAGCGCCGGGCCAGATCACTTCCGACAGCTCATTTCAAATGCCATTGGTAAAGGTCGGCATTTACATGTCTAATTTGAGTCTGTCGGCTCGAGCGCTGGCGGATTATTCCCCACCATCACTCAAATCATTAGCACGTTTAGGATGACCGCTGTTTCCAAATTGAAATGTGGCCATTAAACATAACAGCCCCCACGGCAAGAAAGAAGCATCGCGCTTTGATTTATAACACCTTCAGGAGCTGGAAGTGGCAGGAGCTGTGTGTCGTTTTCATACATCACAGGTTAGTTAGCTGATATATCATTTTCTTTAAAAGGTAAAACCTGGAATTTTTTTATTTGAAGGTCTTGGTCTAAATTCATTTGGCTGGTCGTCTCGGTTCATTCAGATGTGTTCAGTCTAATGGAACAAAAATAAACTGCAAATTTAAAATAGTTATAGAACTGATAAGCCTTAACACTTTAATGTCAAAAATAGCCATTTGGGTACTTCACATGATACAGTCATCAAACATAGGTTAGACATAAACATAAAATAAAAAAGAGTGCAAACTCTGTCTAACGCTACTCCTGTCTTCAACCCCCTCCCCCTCACTTCTAGGTGAGAAGCCATTTGAGTGCAAGCTGTGCCACCAACGATCCAGGGACTACTCGGCCATGATCAAGCACCTGCGCACCCACAATGGCGCCTCGCCCTACCAATGCACCATCTGCCTGGAGTACTGCCCCAGCCTGTCAGCCATGCAGAAGCACATGAAAGGTCACAAGCCAGAAGACATCCCCCCAGACTGGCGCATAGAGAAGACCTACCTGTACCTCTGCTACGTCTGAGACGAGGGGGAAAGTGAATGAAGAGGGAGGGAACGGGGTTGAGAAGTAAGAGGAATGTAACGGAGCAGATAGGAGGCACTGGTCTTGAAGATTGAGGAATGTCAACGATAAGACACTCGAAAGCAAGAGAGTTAGTTTTCTCTTTTTTTTTCTTTACATGCAAAGGTGGCGATGAGCAGCTGGGTAGGGGCGGCGGGGGAAAAAGAAAGAAAGAGGAAGACTTGGACATGGAGAGAGATTCTCCAGCATTGTTCGGATTCATCGGGTCATTCACTACATCTGCCATTATGTTATTGTTTCAGGTCATTTCATGCAGCACCATAAAGCAAGTGTGCTGCAAGGAAGTGGCTCTTCAGATGTTGTTGCCACGTTGGTGAGAACCAGATTCTCAGGGGCTATCTGATCTGCACCTCATGATTCAGATTCATGCTTTAATTGTGTCTTCTCTTTTTAAATGTTAGGGGATTTCATTCATATTGATTATTATGGTCTTTTTCTCTTAAACATCAAGGACCTTCTCACGACCACAAACTAAAAGGTTGTTCCAAAAACACGAACGACATATTGAATGACAAGGCTTTGTAATGAGATGTTTTCAGTTTCATAAAGGTTTCTTTTGTCATTTCTCGCCTTTAATACCCAATATGTCAAAACATAAATATGAGAAACAGCTGTAGATAGTCCCTGAGAATCAGATCGAGCCTGTATGCAGTAGATGAAGCAGTCCAACTGGACTATGAAAGAGTATTAAAATGCTGCAAACCAAGCACCCATTTGGTTCTGAGCAGGGAAGATGCTAGCGCTGCTTTTCATTGGAAGTCTCCCCGGTTTCTTCAGCAGTCTTCCTGGTTTTGCATCTCTTTCAGATGAGGACTGCAGAGTCGAGTCACCACTGGCCACTTACGGTTCTCCACAGAGAACCAGAGGCTCACTTGCGTCACTTTTTTTTTGTCATATATTATTTTTTAGCTCTGCATCGTAGTTTATCCCAGCTTGATTGCACAAGTTAAACAAACTACGACAACAGTCTCTGTTTGATGTCAACGAGATATATACATCCATAGAATTATAACTCGCTTTCACAATAAACTCAGCCTGTTCACCTATTCAGCAATAGATAACTGGACGGCTTTAATCCATGTGCATTTATCCTGATGACTATCATTATCTCACACTAACATACATGAACTGACTCCTAAACAGTAACACTTTGACCGTAATAGACGTATCCATTCACCACAGTGGAGGTTGCTGTCTGTGTGGATCCTGGACTGAGGAGGGAGCAAGCATACATGATGACACACACACGCTGAGCAGGTTAACCTGATATTCCCATCATCACTTTTCCTATTTATTAGTAGGTCAAGCAGGATGATTTTGGCCGTCCAACATCGCTCATGCAACAAAGGAATTGTTCAGATCTTTTGAAGGCAGTAAATATATCACATTGAACAACCTCTGTTTAGAGAAAAAGAGAGTGGCAGGCTAAAGCTTCGTAGTATTTCATAGCAGTTCATGCAAACTTGATTTCTTTAAACCTAAGCTATGTTTAACAGCGTGATTCTGGCTGGGATTTTATACATTTCCATTGGGAAGTGTTTAAAGCTAAACAAAGTGCTCCAGTTAGCTAGCTCTCCTGCCAATAACCATAGATTTCTATATAGGTAACTATATATGGTGAAATTTACAGTATTATTATGGTTTACAAAATACGTTTTGCATTAACAGCTGTAAAATCTTTCATATAAAGTTTGCTCGAGGATGATTTTAGAGCTCTGACTAGCCATTAGCAGATTATGTTTCTCTAAACGGAGGCTTCTTTCTCAGAAACCCTTTTTAAAAGATTTAAACGAATTCCTTATGTTTCTTCCACACCCTGTCTAAACATGCTATATGAACATTTGTCCCCAACATTTAAAGTGTGCACTGCAGTGTGAATATCTCTTCTTCTAGAGTGTGTTAGATGGGTACATAGTGGGACTTTCAACCTGCAGGGCGTGTAGAGTCACAGATACTGTGGTTAAACCTGTTTAAATGAGCATCACAGCATCATCTAGGGAATCACATATCCAGATGTCTGGTAGGAAAAAAAGGGGGAAGTCACTGTTTGGATAAAACACAGACACGCAACCTGTTAGAGGGCAAAATAAATCAACTCTCTTCCTGTGGTTTTGTTTGTGCGCTTTGTCTCTCTCTCGTCTGATATTATTATTATTCTTGACCTTGAGCTTGATCTCAACACATCGTACTTGAATTACCTCTTTTTGTGACCTCGCATATTTTTAATTTCCCTCGTGTTTCATTTGTACATTTTATTTCGTTTGACTTTGGTTTCCTGAGTGCATGCCAGAAGATGCATTGCAAATGTGATGAAGCGGAGTGTACGCAGCAACATTAAGTGCCACAGAGAGGAGGTTTGTTTGTTGTGTTTTTCTTTGTGCATATTTGTTACCAAACTTGGTGTTATTAACCCTGTTTGTTAAAGAGCCGGAAGGTTTGGTCACTTGTTAAGAGAAAAAAAAAAGCTACCTCTAAGTTGTTTTTTGTGTTTGTTTGGTGTGTTTTTTTGTGCAAAACGCAATTTTTGTGTGTGTGTTTTGCATTATTTGTCAATGCTACTTCATCTCATGCTTTTATAAGTTGATTTTTGATTGTGTTTTTAAAAATAGGTGTATATAAAAGGGTAATAGATTAAAAAATAGAGGTGGACAGGATGAGAAAAGCATTCGAATGGACGTTTATTCTTCTCTTATAGTCGCCCCCTGCACCTCCACCGGCAGAAGAGCAGAGAGGGTGGGGGGACAAAAGCAATTTTGAAGCCTTAAGTGGGACGTGGCAGATGAGACAAAGTACTTTTGCTTTTTAAGAGCGTTTAAAAACAAGAACTTAAACTTGAAAATATGTGAATAGAGTTGTAGTTTTGTAATGTGAAAAAAAAACACACAAAACAGAAGGTTCATCAAGAATGCTGCACCGCACAGAACAGGTCGTATTTGCAGTGATGCAGAGTGCGTTGGACAATTGGAACTGCAAGTCGTAATCACACAAAAAAAAAAGTCAAACCAGAAGGTTAAAAATAGATTCTCTCAGCAGACAAGCGTGTATTCCTGAACAAGAGCCAACAGAGGCAATTTGATATATAAAAATTGTGATATTTTTGTATTGAGTGTCAGTCCTTTTTCCATTTGTGGAGGGTTAAAGCAGGGCACAAATCTTTGTATTTCTTTTTTTAATTTGACCAGTTTTCCTCTCTTTGGGTGTGAATCATTTTTGCCTTGCTCCTCTTTGATATTGTTGGACAAAAAAAAAAACCGTGTGTGAACATATTGTAATAATACGTGTTGCTTTCTGGATGTCAGTTGCATTGTAGGTGAAGGACTAAATCTCTCCACCACAAATTTTACAAACGTGTGTCTAAGTGACAAAGATTTAAAAAGAGGAAAAAAAAACGACACAAAAAAAAAAGAAACGCGATGGTAGCGAGACGCTGCCAAACCAACCAATTAGTACTTATCATTCAGTTTTGGAGTTGTTTTTTTTTTTCAATCAAACTTGACTGTCAACTTTTTGTTTTTGTACTTGAAAAGAAGAAGAAAAAAAGAAGAAGGGATGGCATGTCCCGCGGTGTCTTGCCATTTTATTCTCCAACACTGTGAGCTGAGGGGCGTGGCTTCGTCCCCCTCAGATAATATCCACCCACCATAATAAACCCAGTCACGGTTCAGTCTGAACGCCACAACGCAAGACCTGTTCAGTCACAATACTCTCATCGTCGTCCGCTGAATGTTTTCTACTTTTTTGTGTGTGTGGAAAAGTAAAAAGAGTGTGTAACTGTGCGAGTGCGTGTGTGTGTGTGTTTATCAGTGGAAAAATGCACTAATCAGATCAGATTCAAAATAAAATGTTCTATGCCAATTCTTTTCTGTTTAAAAAAAAGAAATATATATATAAAAACATTGGCATCGATATAGCTCTTCCCTCAGTGTTCCTCCGATGTTTCTGTACTATCTTTGTGCCTAAAAATGGAAATTGTTCAACAAAAAATATCCATCTATATCTGCTTACTTTCTGTATTTCCAGAAGAAAATAAAAGTGTTGTCTCCAGCACCCTAGGGATGTCATGAAAATCAAATTATCACATGATTTTTTTTTCTTCATTTTTAAAAAATCTTGATCATAGTAAATTGTTCATTCTGCATTCTCTTGTTTTCTTGAGCTGCGTTTGGCATCCAAAAATATTTGTTTGGCAGCACAAAAATGTAAGGGTACACTGCAAAAACTGATTTCTACATTTAAAAAAGCCTTGTTTTTAGACATCTTAACTTATTTTTGTCTGAAAATAAAATATATTCTTACAGCCGTACTTAAAATAAGTCAAATCATCTTAAATATGGTCAAATTTTCTAGATTTTGAGTAAGCACATTTTGCTAAATTCCTTAAAACTAGCAAATTATTCTAAATGCTGAAAAATGTGCTATTTCTAAGGAACTTTTGCTTACACCATTGGTAGATTTTTATTTTATTTTATTTCTCAAATCTAGAAAATTTGACCACATTTAAAAAGATTTGGCTGATTTCAAGTAGGGCTGTACGAACGTATTTTCTTTTCAGACAAAAATAAGTTAAAATGTCTAAAAACAAGGCGGTTTTACTTTCTTAGAAATCCGTTTTTGCAGTGTAAAATCCTCCTAAAACATAAAAAGCTGCCGTGGTGAAATTTGCTGATACTTTTCAGGATTTTGTTCTTGTTATTCTGAGCAAAATAAACATGGTTTGTCAGCAAATGAAATTATAATTTTCTTGTTTAAAAACAAAAGAAATAAAACCTCCGTTTGGGAAGGTTCTCCTTATTTTTAAAGTACTTTTCGTTGCGTTGAATCGGGGATGTTGGAATTCGTCGGAGAGGAATCATGACATCCCTGGAGCTGGCACTATGTGTTTTGGTGTGGTGTTTCTAGAACAAAGTAGCCATTTCATGCAGTGTTTCAATGCATGTGCCATCGAGGTCTAGACTAAAACTGTTTGAGTAACAAAGCACCAAGACATTGTATTTTTTTATATTAGCACTGAGGACCAATTGCCCTGTCGGACCAAGCATAACAAAGCTTTTTTTTAATGTAACAAAGCTTTTCTGTCCTTTCCTGGCTTGTCTGTGCTACTTTTCTCCTCCATTGTTGTGACAGCACAAGTGCCAGTCATGTTGCTCTGTATTAAAAAAAATAGTGTTTTTATTATGATTTGAATTGTTTTAGTTTTTGTCTACCTCAGCACCTAATCTTAGCCTAATCTTAGAAGGTGCCCAATTATTGTTTTTTTATTTTCTTTTTTGTTTGTTTGTTTGTTCTCTTATTGTTGTCAGTTGTTAAAATATAAAAAAAGAGAAAAATGTTTTTGAAATTTGCATTAGAGCTTTGCAAAGGTCCTTTGTCTTTTCCAGCGACAACGTGCTTTGGTTTTTGTTGTTTTTTGTTTGTTTGTTTTTCCTGTGGCAGTACGTTTCCTGTGGCACCAATCTATAGCCACCGTCTGTTGATATAGAGGTTGTTCTTTTTTATTTTGTTCCTTTCCATGTAGAATCAGACACATCTTTGTAACATTTCAGTGTTCTCTGATGGAGTGTGAAAAAAAATAATAAAAAGGAAAATTAAAAGATAAAATGCTGCAGGTTCTCCATGTTGTCAATAAAGTCAATGTTGTGCCTTTGATAGTAAAAAAAAGATTTTTTAAATTTTCTCTTTTTTTCCCAAATCCTACTAATAGTAGATTGTTTATTGTAGTGGATTTTTCTTTTTCTTTTTTTTTTCTTTTTTTTGTGTATTTTTATTTATGGGTCTTATAATAAAAATCAAATCATGATGTTCAGTTGTATACTTTTAATCTGCAGTTAGAAAAAAATAAAAAATGGACTTCATGTTGTCTCCAAATGCTGTTTTTGGCTCACTGTTTGAATCCTAAAGAAGAAAAACAACTCGTATAATTTAGAGATTTCAGTTTAGCTCCAGGTATCAGTGACCCCATCATTTAATTTGATTTAATGTGTCATTTTGTAAAGTTAAAGCAGGTTTTCCTGTTTCGTTGTTTAAAAAATGAGACTAAAATCCATGCATTATGCAAAGACATACATGCACATTATTTATGCATGAGGGTTTTGATGTTAGTGACATTTATTCCTGCAATTTGTTTTTATTTTAGAGATAATTTTACCAAACTACATAATCTATTAAAAAACATTAGATTTTACTTCATATTAAATGAAGTTGCAGGACTTTGTTGAAAATTAGGTGACCTGAAGTTCCATTCTGTGCATTTATACAGATGGTGCTGCAGGAAGAGGGACACAGAAATTATTCTGTTTTGAATAAAACAACCTAAACGAGGCGTGGGTGAGCCAATCAGATTTCAGAGGTGTGTTTTCCCCTTTGCACATTAAAAAACAACCAAAACTGAAATAGATTTTTTATTTACATTAGACGTCAAATAAGGTTCTACATTTTGGTTGGGAAAGAGCACAGTCAATGTAAATATATATAATTATTCATTTTTTTTTTGATCCAAGCCAAGAGAAAATACAAAGTAAAAGAAAATGATTTCCATTTATTTGTGTCGTATGTCAGCCATAGATGAGAAATTCAAAGAACAAGAAGTTGGACGAGGTTAGAAAGAAGGAGAGCAGAGGGAACCTTGGAAAACGGGGGATTGTTTAGGGTTTTATATCAAACTAAAGATTTATTTATTTTATTTATTATTTTACAAGTGGACATTTGGGGGCCAGAAATTAAACTTTTCCCGGTTTCTTTTCTGGTAATCGTTTGTTATAACAGAAAATAATGCAATTGATACAAGTAAACAAACTAACAGAAGATTAACATGCAGATAAATCAATTCAAACAATTTTTATAAGAGATTTAAAATTGTTCTCTAAGTGTCAAAGATGACTTAGAACTACACAAATGTGAAAACTATAGCTGAGTGATTCCAACGCTTAAAATGCCACAAAACTTTAAAAAGGTCCTGTTTGATTAAATTTCCTGTTTCACTATAGTCACTGATATTAAAATATGTTAAAATCAGAATGTTATTACCCTAATTTTAATAGTTTAATTTCATTTTAAACCTACTTTTATCCTATTAAAATTTGCCATATAAAAGAGAAAAAATCTATTTATTGATTTTTTTTTGTCAAAATTAACACACAAGTCTTTGTTTATTTTGCATAACATAAGTTATTATATACATAAGTGTATATGCACTTTATTACTGTTAAGATATTAAATATTTTAGTTTTTCAAAATACAATACCCTGTGTTGTATTTGTGTGTGTGTGTGTGTGTGTGTGTGTGTGTGTGTGTGTGTGTGTGTGTGTGTGTGTGTGTGTGTGTGTGTGTGTGTGTGTGTGTGTGTGTGTGTGTGACCCAGTATCAATGAAATGGTTCATGGATCGTGTTTATAATATAAAAATCATGTTTATGGTATGAAAATCCTATTTTTTAATAAAATTTTATTAGTTATTTATCTTGTGTTTGTCAGGATTTAAACTCTAGTTCTTCAGTTTCCTCACTGAGAGCTGATAAATTCATTCTCATCATGTTAAGGAGTTTGAATGACAACAAACTTAAAACTCTGAAGGGCCTTGTCTACTTATTTAGTGCCTCTACAAACTACAACCAAGTGATTTGATGTTCCAGTCTGTGGTGAAAGTGAAAAATGTGAAATAATCAGTTTGTCTCTTCAAGGTTTCTAACATGACCTTACTGCATTGAGACAGGATTGATCATTTTAGGCTGATGAGGGCAAGTGATTCTTAAATGTCATTCATACACAATTGAAAATAAAAATATGTCCTTAATGTTGCACGCTGGTACTTTACCAGTCTGTTTCCAGCAGAAGCTTTGAGACATTTATCCCACTGCTGTCGGGGTTTAGAACAGCTTTACAGCAAAGAGCTGGGACCAGAAAAACAAAACAAGCTCCTGTTTTTATTTAGATGCACATAAAACGAGCTGTAGTGACACCCAGTTACGCTTGAGTGAGAAGGATCCACTGTCAAAAATCAAAGGTATGATATTCCTGAAACTAATTCACGGTAACATGTATGAAAAGTGAGTCACATCAAAGTGTCTGCGGTTTGTTCCGATGTTGCTCCCATATTTGCTCATTTCCTCTCGTTGACGCGCAGATGATCAGATCTGGGTTTGAGTGAGCTGGGAGCTAATGAGGCAGCTCATCCTGCACTCATGCATACCGCTTCAGAGCATCACAAAAGAAACATGTTGCAGCTTTTTTTAAAGAATTCAACAGAAAACAAAAACAGGAAGCAAGAAGGAAAAGCTCTTTGTGGATGCTTCAGCTGGACCTGTTGCTTTGGTGTTGCTTTGATCTTATTTTGAGGCATTAGGAAGGAAAGGGCAGGGGTTGGTGAATGGATTGTTAGGAGGGTGAAATTAAAAGAGACAGACCTGTAGAGGGAGGTTTCAGGTCTCTGACCCGCATATCTAAACACTTGTCTTCTGGCTGCCAGCCTTTGATGGCTTCCGTTCTTTTTTTTTTGAGGTTTGAAATTAAGTTTTTAGTCCAATTCTGTGTTTATTAAACGTAAACCTAATAATCAGATCATTTAAATTGAAAGTTTAATCAAAGCTCATGACATACAGGACACATAACTGGTCTTAGCATAAGTTGATCCAGTGGTAAATAAGAATGAACCATTAAGATGCTGCAATATTTTTTAATTTCTTTATAGTTTTTTTATTTATTTTTTTATTCCTTATTGCAAAATCCTGGAAAATTGTAAAAATTTGGCAAAATCAGTAGAAACAATGAGGTCTTCACTAAAGTCTGAATGAAAAGCAGGATTCAGGTGATGTAATCTGGTTTATTATCGATTTACACAAACACTTTTTAAAAGAAACCCTCCGAACCTTCAGAGAATTGCATCATTTATTCACTGGCTCCTCTTTCTTAAACAGACAGACACATAAAATGATAATAATATAAATTATATAGTAAAAACTATCTTTAAACTTTATGTTTACACTGAAACCAAATTAATGGACTTCCTTTAGGAGACTGCATCTACTCAACACCAGGCCGATTGATTAATAAACGTTTGGGATTTCTCTGCAGTTGTTAGAAACGTGATGTGGTTGTACATGGTGCCATCTACTGGTCGTTATATGAACTGCAGGCTAAACATCCACTTGAATAGAAGTACAATTTTAAACATTTAGAAAATGTAATTTTTGTTTATAAAAAGAAACAAAAGCTGTGATACGATAAGATAAAAGTTAAAGTGTGAAATTAGGTTTCCTGATTTTCAACTTTAGTTAAAGCTGGAGGATGAAGCCGAGGTTCCAAAGAATGAAACAGGATATGATGGGAAATGTTGAAATTTTGGGAGTAAATCTGAACAAAATTACTTTTTTTTTTTTAAATCTGCTAGTAATAGAAAAAAAAACATTTTTTTGATTTGATGTTTTATTTCAATAAGCATTTGGGGTCCATTATTTCTGATATAATAAATGTTTTCATTCTCTTTTTAATTGCATTCATTCACTTAATATCCATCCATCCATCCATCCATCCATTTTCTGTAGCCGCTTATTCCTCCACAGAGGGTCGCGGGGCAGCTGGTGCCTATCTCCAGCGGTCAAGGGGCGAGAGGCGGGGGACACCCTGGACGGGTCGCCAGTCCATCGCAGGGCCACACAGAGACGAACGAGACAAACAACCACGCACCCACTCACACCTAAGGACAATTTTTTCACTTAATATACAAGTTAAAATAAAATAATTTCTTTTTACCAATTAGGTTTTATTTTTATTTGATTTCAGGGTTTGTTCTTTATAACCATGGTATTTGACTTGAAAGATATATAAAACCTCTGGTTTTATTTAATGCATAATTAGTGTTTCTTTAAATTGATTACAATTAAAATGTGTGACACATTACAATATGATGATTCAATATATACAATTTTTTTTCTTTGGTTATCATCTCTTCTTGGCACAGAAAAACAGCAAAATGTGTAAATATTACATTATAACCTGTTAGGGTGCATATAGATTGTGTTCATGTTGAGTATTTCTGACTGATCATTTACATCAGGACTGCATCTGGTTTTTGTCATAACTTTCTGATATGTTAGTCTAAGTCTAATATTTCTATCAAATAATTCATTAATGTGTCTTTTTGTTTTGTTTTCTTAACGGGCATCTAAAATGTCAAAAATCAGTATTTCTTTAAAATAAGATTTCTGGTTTTTATACATTCTCGAAAAAAGTCAATATTTCCACCTTTTGTCATTTTTGTTCTTTCCATCAGTCTATAAGTGAGTGGACAGATTGCTCATATATAAACCAACAGAAAAGATCGAATTGGACATTTTTGTTTTGTTAATATGATTAGTCTCCAGCAAAAATGGGAAAATGTATATAACTTTTCATTATTTTGTTTTTCTTGAAAAACCTTCTATTTACTAAACTAATAATTAATGGCAAAGGCATTAAGGCATTTTTAAATCATAATAAAATAGAATTTTTGAGTAAATTTGCTATGTGGCTATAATTTATTGATCAAAAAAACTTTTATTATTATTTATCTGTGGACTGACACCAAGTAAATTGATCTTAATGCATACCTCTGTTGTATTTAGGCAAATTTGATTAAAATCACAACTCTTACAAATTAAATTTATATATTTTCTGAAGCAAATTTCTCAAACAATCTGTTATTTAACCTTTAAATCACAGTTCCAAATTTATAGCAGTTAGGAGTGAAATCAGTTGTTTATTAATAAAAACACTTTTCAGTTTAGATAAAGAATGAATATATTTCAGAATCTAAACGATGTGTTTCAACTGTGAAGAGTTTGTGTTATAGAAAAGATTCTTAATCTATTTGTCATTTTTGGGTTTATTCTTTTGTTTTTGTGACCTTGAAGAGTCGTGAATTCTTCTGATTAGACTTGAACTGATCTGGTGTCCCTCTGTGATCTAGTTTGAGCTCAAGCGTCACAGAAAGCTCCTAATGCCCTAACAGTCCATTAAGAACTAAAACAGATATTTATGTGATGATATTTAGGTTTTCCAGAGACCTCCCCTACAGGAACCTTCTCCTCATGAAAACGTACTTCCCTCTCCTGAGAGCTGCAGGGCAAAGAGCCACTAACTTCATCATTTATAACTTCGCCACATTCAGTTTGTCCACAACAGTGTGATGGCAACGCTCAGGCGACCTGCCAAACCGACCATAAGGTTCCTAAAGTGATGCTGTAGGTCACCACGGCCACCAAGTAAAGCCTGAAGAGCAGAACATCCAGGACGTATCCGACCTGGAGCCACTCCTTGGCGACTTCCCGACACCGGTCCCTCTTCTCCAGAAAGTGTCTGATTGCTGTCACCTCTTGGAGGATGTTGTCCATGACGGGTGGGGTGTTGTCTCTGGGTGGGGGCAGACGCAGACCGAGCATCCCACTCTCTCTGTCCTGCTGGCTGAGCCTTTGGCCTATTTCACAGGTGTGGTGGTGGGAACACTGGGCTGCAGAACACAGCACAGGTACTCTGTTATGGTTGTAGACCAACACCTGCATAGATCCTCTCATCTAAAGTTCATTCTAACACTCAGTGAAAGCAACATTTATCAAAACTACAATGAAACAAACAACTCTCCACATTCCAGGAGCAACAAGACATAAAAAGTGCATGTGAGCTGTTGCACAAGCCTCACCAGTCCCATAGTTGTTCTCCTTGTAATGCTCCAGGTCAGAGGCCTGTGACGACAACCTGGAACAGAATCTGTGTTTTTTGTGGATGCAGAAAAGAACCGGAGCTCTTTCCAGAACCAGATACTTCACCCAGTGGGGCACAGGTGGCTGCAGGTCCTGCTTGTGCACCAGACGCACAATCAGCACTGTTTCTGTTAGACTGATCACCAGGAGGGCCATGCAGACTACAAAGTACACACCTGTAAAACAGGTAAGAGGAAACAAAGCATCTCCTTATAATCACTGATTTATTGGACATAAGGCAGGCCCAACACATACCGGTAATTCAAAAACAGGGCATGATAATAAAAATAGAAACGTGGAAGTTTTGCAAATGAATTATGAATCCTGTCACCTATCAGTGGTGTTCCGATGGCCGTGGCAGGTAGAGTGTCGGACACGATGATGAGGAAGACAGAGTATCCCAGCAGCAGAGTGATCTTAAAGGAAACTCTCTCCCCGCTGTCTGGAGGCAGATAGAAACCTACGATGTCCATCACCATCAGAAAGATGCTGGGCAGCAGCAGGTTCACGGTGTAGAAGAGAGGGCGCCGGCGGATCACCACCTGGAAAGGCAGCGCTGTGTTTAATATGATGTTAGAGCGAATTAACTCTTTGCATGCTAAAGGAGGAGGGAGTTAACTTTATAAATAAAAATGCAAACAGAACAAATATTTTTCAATGCATTTTTCTTTGTTTGGACATTAAAGACTTTAATCAGGAAATGGAAACAAATCAAAGATCAAATCAAACACTCCAGGTTTTATCTTTTGAAACAATTCAAATGCATGTTGATGGGGTTTTTTTTACATTTTGAATAAAGTCTTGATTTAATGAGTTTTTTTATATTTTCAAGCAGCGTCCCAACATTTCTGCACTCACGTGGAACTTCATCTCAGCGTAGTAGTCGTCGTTGTCCACGCTGAAGATCTTGTAGTTGGACAGAATGTGAAGCAGCTCCCACTCTCCCTGGTTCATGAAGACGCTTTTGTCGTCCCTCAGCATCTCAGGGCTTCTCATCAGAGTGATGTTGATGTCGTCGACTACAGATCAAACACAACATTGGGAGCAGCATGAAATCGCCCTGACAACGAGTCAGCCTTCACTCACCTCCTAATCTCTGAGCTCAAATCGCAGCAGGAAGCCACCGATGGAGGCAGACAGAAAAACAACTGATCTGCTGCCGGATTTAGAGGATCTGAGTTTATTTTTACTCCAAAAACAAGGTTTATTTTAAGGCTAATTTACTTAAGAAGCTAATTCAAATTTACATTTCAAGTACGGAGACTCTTACTGGTGTGGAGCCAGCTCTGGAAGGTGAGGCTGCATTTCTGGACATCAAATGGGAAGTTGTAGATGTTGAGGGTGCAGGCCGTGACCACCTGGATGGGTTTGTAGTTTCTCACCAGCCCGTCGTGTGTAACATACACATAGGGGATATCTGGAGACTTCCCCACATCCACGCTGCAGGTTAGAGACACAAATAAATCACATTTATTCACTAAAAAGGACAAGATCAGCCTTAGAAGAAGAGCAGGTATTGAGACGTGTCGTACAACTCATTGATGAGGATGTCAGGAACCCAAACGTTAGCTGTGGGGATGGAAACTTGTTTGACTTCATCAAAGTCTTCTGGTTCCCACACCAGGAATTCATCCCTCCATGACTGAAACACACACCAGTGAATACATGAACACAGTGAAGAGGAAACAGTCATGACCAAACCAATATGATATAGGAATGGATGTAATTCAAATTAAATACATTTTCTGAGGATTTCTAAGCGATGCATTAAAGGTTTGATGCTGCTCTTACCTGTCTGTACCACACGTATGTCGTCAAAACCTGGTTCTTCTCATCCTTCAGGGAAATACATACGTTTTTTAAAATGTTCTGCAAGTTTTGTTGCCACACAGTGACTAAAATCTCTCTTTGAACTTAAGTAGCAGCTGCAGAATAATCTGTTAATGCATTGATTTAACAGATAATGAATCGTTTTAACTGCACCACGTTTAGAAGTATCTGTTGGAGCTGAGAAAGCATCTGTACACCACTGAGCAGCGTGCTGACTGGTTTTATCTTCTTTAGTTTTGCAGCAGAACTCACCACGTTGAGGATGGAGTAGACCATCAGGTCTATGGCCACTAAGGTGGACGTCCTCCAGTCCTTCACAGGTCTCACTCCTTTTTTATATCCCGCACTCAGAAACTCCGACAGACGCACCAAGGTGGCGTTGGCGAATCGTCCAGTGCTGCTGCTCAGCTTTTTAACTGAAAAGTTACAAAACTTTGTAGCTTTAATAACAGAAATTAAGTTTTAACCCTTTAAGGAAAAGCAATAATCTTAACTGAAACAGCCCTATTGATTTGTTTGTCCACAGTTAAGGTCAGTTCACTATTTAATGAGATGTAAGGACTAGTGGTTAAATTGCTTATTATAACATTTTACAATTTAGGTAAAATGAATAAATAATGTACCAGTTTCAGAAGTGTTAGATCAGAGGTATTCTACTTTTTGAGACATGGTTCCAAAGCACCTAACAAAAAAACACTCAATATTTTAAAGAAAATAACTTTTTTTTTTTTTGCAGAAACATATCTGTAGAAGTTTATAGGTCTGAGACATAAAATGACATTTACCTTGAAAGAAATGATTTGATGGGTTGATTGTTTTCCAGTTTCTTGGTCTTGAAATTAAATTTTAGTACATTTTCATCAACAAGAACAATAGTGATGGAGCTCACTCTTGCTGTTTGTTCAAGTTAATAAAGTTAGTGTCTGTGGGTGCTGGATCATATTTAATTATTTATTAACATGATGATTTGTCCACTTTTTTAAAATTGGTTGCTATTTAAACTTTTATACGAAACAGAAAATCACAAAACTGATGAATTACCGGTTTTCAACAGCTGCTAAACATAAATAAATTATTTAAAATAAAGCATCCATATGAAAACACTTATTTTTTACATGTCCAATCTGTCATCCAGTTATTTTAGGTCGAGTAAAATCTATAATTTTGACAAGACTCCCTTTTACAGTGGTGCATGAAGTACTTCATTTCCCAGATTAGTTAAATAAAATGCTGCAAAAGTCCATAAATTTAACAGTGATGAGAAAAAAATCTAGTCTATTAAAAATATACAAAGAATTTTTAAGAAACAAAATTAAATTTGTTTTTTAAATTATTTTAAGGCTACAAAATAAGAAGTTCAACCACGTTACAGTAAAGTAAAAAAATGTACCTGTGCAGGCTTCAGATGCTCCATGAATCAGAAGGAGAAGAAGCCCTGTCCATCCTGATGAGAGTCTCATGGTGTTGCTGTGATGATCTTCCTGTCACTCTGATGAAAGGCCTCAGCACACCTGACACTCCTCTCCTCCATATCTGTCAGCTGCATGCATCACCCCCCCTCACATCCTCTATGAAAACCTTGTTAGTGTCTCTCAGCTCACGCGGGCAGATCCTCTGATGCTGTTCCTCCTCCCTGTTCAATAAAGCTGCAACTCGCTGAGACAAATGGAGCAGAACGGGCAGGAAAACTCAGGCCAGAGCTCCGTGACCAGATCATATATCACGTCTGAGAAATGATTTCATTACAGCAACTCTGAAACTGTATCACACAGTGATGATCAATTAGGAGCTTTTAGCCTGGAGCGCTATCTCACCTGCAGATAAACTATTTAATGGCTACATTTCTACGTGTTTTATTTATGTTCAGGTTCTGAAGTAAAAAGTGCAATAAAAAATTCATGACTGGCATTGAGAATTAATGCTTGAGTGTTGTCAACAGATTTAAAAAGCAGGTTTTCATGGAATAATTGAGGGAAATGTTTTAAACCTGTGGACGGATAAAGTTAAAAAATCTGGCTCTTGACATTTGGATTGAGAAACTGAGGAGCTAAAAGGTCCAAAAGTTTAAATATTGTGAAAATGTTCAGTATTTCTCGTCACCCGTTTAAATTGATCTAATATATAGGTTCATTTCTCATAGAGTAAAATATTTCAAGCCTTAATTTCTTGTAATTTTGATGATTATGACTCACAGATAATGAAATCCTAAAATTCAGTATCTTCGAAAATTAGAGTATTACATAAGATCGATTTTTTTTAAAGGATATTTTAAACAGGAATGTCAAACTGTTCACAGAAAGAAGAGGATTAATTATTTAACATCATTATGCTCAAACCAAACTTAAAGGTATGCTGTCCAAATAACATGGATATGAACATATACAGTTTGTTGGGAGCATTGATGGTTCTACAGTCTAACAGCTGCTGGGAGGAAGGATCTACGATAACGCTCCTTCCTGCATCCTGTCACTGAAGAAGCTCCAGTTCTCCAACAGCATCATGGGATGGGATGTTCTTCTGTCCCCCACCATCTGCACTGTCTCAGGAAAGCACGCTAAGCTAGAGCTGGCCTTCCTGATCAGCTGATCTGTTTCCTCTCAGCTGTAGATAAGCTACTGCTCCAACTGACTACACCATAGAAAACAGCTCATTCCACCACAGAGTCCTACAAGAACTTCAAGAGTTCCCCCTGCACTCCAAAAGACCTGAGTCTCCACAGGAGGTACTCTGACCCTTCCTGTAAAGAGCATCATCTGACTCCAGTTTATTGTTCTGGTGAACACCCAGGTAGAGTCTATTATCTGAATGTCTGCCCTTAGCGTTGTGGATCTATCCACCACCAAACCAGTCAGATCTTCATTATTTGATTCTTGACATTTTTGAAGTCCCACTTTTGCAGGTGTCTACTGACCTATACTTCAGTTTTAATCAACATGTAACCACTTATTGTTTGTATCTCAGAAAGGCAGACCTCAGAACAGTTTGAGAGGCTTTAATTCTCACTTTTTATTCCTAGAAAACAACATATTCTTATTTAAGAAAACATAAAATATTCTTGTCATTTAAAACAGTGCTTATACATTTTCCAGCTTAATTCACTATAAAACAGCAATAAAACTTTTATCTTCTGTAATGTTGTGTAACATCCTGTAACCAGATCTACTTGAAGAAGACTTTGCAAATACCATCAAAATTGCATTAAGATGGATTGTTCCAGCAGCAGGTTTCCTGAAATGCACTTTTAATATTCTTATCGCGACTATTAGAAACCCAACAGGGAACAGAGACGCAGCAGCCGAGATACGAGTGGTTTTTACTGATTTATTTTGTGGCAGAAGGACGGAGATTAAAGTGTGAATATGATATCATAACTCCACACAGGCAGGGAGGATTTTCCTCCAGAGAGCCGCTGTATTGTACAGTATCTCTGAGCAAATCTTCTCTGTCGGGAAACATAATAACAGAGCCGACACAATAACGTCTTTGTCAAACTGATGATGTTACCATACAGTGGAGCGAGTGCAGGAGGTTAAAACAACAGAATAGAAAAAGGGAAGCTCTTGTTTCACACAGAATAAACATTGTTATAGTTTTATAGAAGATAATGAATAAAAACATTTACACAAATACAGACATTTTTCATTAAATGCTTGGGTTTTTTACCTTGAGAATCTTTAAATTTACTCAATTTAAACAAATGTAAAGTGGTGAGAATTACTCATCATCATAACAAATGTTGTTTACATCATGTGTCATTTGTGAAGGCTTTTATTGATATTTAGTAGCAGAAACCTCTAACATATTATTACAAACACCTTGTCTGGGTTTGCTCAAAGATAAAATCACAAATATAGGGGAACGTTTTGTTTACTGCCTTCAATCATTTTGTAAAAATTGATTGCATGAAAAAAAAATGACTTGAAATTTATATAATAAAGAACTTTTGCCAGGTTTTAAAAATGGAGGGGCAGAACTGTTAACTTAAAACTAATTAAATCATTTCAAACTTAACTTGCAAATGGACTGGAAGCCAGTGAAGGAAAGCTGTGATCTGTGAAATAGAATTTATAGCTTTTAAGTTAAATCAGTTCAGAATTATTACTAAAATGATGTCATCCTTCCTTTGACTGTAACTGGCCTTAAGGGAGATTTTCGTTTACTCAGAAGTCGTAGCACACTGCTCATGTGATTGCATGTATGAAACCTTGAAATGAGATTTTGACTCATAATGCATCCAAATTAAAACCCAACAACAAATTATTGGTAGGATTCAAAAAGTTGTTGTGATTTCAAGCGAAGCTCCAGCTGGCCCAGAGCAGAAGCAGAGTCCCTGTGTACACGGTCAAAACCAGAAGGTAGAGGCGGAACAGTAAACGGTCGAGCCTCAAGCAGAGAGCCAGCCATTCTGCCTGAGCTGAAGATTCACTGTCCTCCAGAGAAAAAGCTTCACGGAGGGAAACCAGCTCCTGGAGAAGCCACTCCAGTCCAGAGGGGGGGTCCTGGAGTTCATTCAGGGACAGCAGATCCTCCTCCAAAGAGCTTTCAAGCTCAAAGTCTGAGATGAGCAAAAGAATCAAGTCTGAGAAGCAGTGATTCTTACAATTTAATACATATACATATATAGAAAATTGTTCAACCCTCTTTTTTTCTTACTTAAACTTTTCAACTCGTTCTGTTTTTTCCACATGAGACTTTTGGTGATTTTAGAAAACACATTTCTTTAATATCCTGCCGGCAGAGCTCACGGGTCTCTGTACCTCCAGATGTGTTGATGCGGTCCAGGGTTTTGATGGAGGTTAAAGCACTCTCAGTGAAGCTGTGGCCAGCTGAGCCGTATTTGTCCAGCAGGCAGGCAGTCAGTGACATCTGCTTGACCTCCTTCTCACTGTGATGGAGCAGCTTCACCACCAATATCGACTTGATGAGACCGAGCATCAGCATGGCCATGCACACCACAAAGAACACACCTGGAAGGAGAGCAAATCAGACAAAAAAACACAGATTTTATTAATTTTCTGTTGTTGTTGGGCTTTTGGAAACACTTTCCAATGAAATATTCTATTAAATTGTATTTTATGAAATGTAACATTTCTATTTTGATATGTTTTCCTTTTGTTTCAGGACATGGAAACTCTCATTTTGAAAAAATTCAAAAATTGAAAAGAAATTTGAAAGAAATTGAGAAATCGAGCAGCTGATCATGGATTTTATGCACTCGTAAAATAAAACTAACAATATATTCAGAGGGAGTTGATCTAAATATGTCAAGTTTTCAGCAATAATATCAGTGATGTCTAAGAAACCAGAAAACCTCAGACCAATGAGCGGAGTCCTGACTGCAGAGGCAGGCAGCTCGTCGGTCAGGTTGACTCTGAAGACGGTGTAACCCAGCAGGATGCTGATTTTAAAGGCGATTCTTGTTCTGCTGTTCAGAGGAAGGTAGAAACTGACCACATCTACCAACATGAGGAAGATGCTGGGGATGAGGAGGCCCACCACGTACAGCAGGGGGCGCCGGCGGATCAACAGCTGGATAACAGACGAGAGCGGTGAGTTATCAGATCAAACTGGAAAAAAGGTTTATTTGTGTCTTTGTTCACATAATTTATACACTCTCACAGGATTTACAATAAATTAAACAGATAGTTTTCACTTCACTACTGCAGAATAATGTTTGTTGTGTTTCTAAAAACATATTTAATATATTTGACACCAAGTTATTTGTGTTATTCTGCACAAATCTGTCAGATTGTGTACTAAAATGAGCAACAATATCAGAAAAATATTATGAAATTCTGATTTCAAGACAAAAATTTACAAATGATGAATTCCAATAAACCAGTTAGTCAGTGTCATGTGATTATTGGTGATTAATTAAAAGATAAATTATCTGTGTATGATGGTCAAAAAGGGCCATGAAAGCAAAGCTGAAGCACAGCAGAGAGGGACCACTGATAGATTTCTATTTAAAGTTTTAAACCTGTATTTTTTTTGTTCCTTTTTTTCTTTTGCTTATGAAATGATTAAACACTCCATAGGATTCCACCTCCTTCTACCAGACATACGTTCTATACATATTTGTAGTTTCTCAGTTTTCTGGTTATAATTTTGCCTTTTGCATGTATTTTATTCTTAATGGTAACTCTGTGCATCCTTTTTTTGTGCACCAAGTCTCAAAGATAAATAACGTGCTTTCTGATTCTGACCTTGTGAAATAATTACTTCATGCCACCTCAATGTAATAAAAAAGACTGATTTGCAAGAACTACTCACAAGATTAGTGTTGTGCATAAAACGATATCAACGATTTCCTGCTTGCATATTCATGCATGGTTTGCATAGTGTTTGTTAATTAAGTTAAAAGTGAAAAAAATCACATGGAGAATTAGATTTTTTTTTTGTTGCAAATTAAACGAGTTGGGTCCCTGAAAACAACATGTGGCAGTGTTGACTGCAGGCAATTATAAATATTAAATAAGCACCAACATCTGAATAGCATGTGGTCATCATCCAAGACCTACAAAATGTATTAAATGATTCATTTGAACTTGATTTTCATTTAGTAGAGAATAACTTCTGCTCTTCTCAGATTTTATTTGTGCATTTTTTTTATAATCCAGCTTTTTCAGATTTGCTGAAAACCATTTTATGTCTCAAATCTGCAGTCAGGAAAACACAGCCACAGCCTTACAATATCTCAGTGAGCCATGAAATGCTCCATTACCAAGAAGCCTTCGTTCTTGAGCTGAATAAATAGCGGCCCTCCCTGTTCTCCACCTGCAATGGGCTATGGAGCCATTTTGCTCACAACTAACAAGAGGTCCATTGATCAGGCAGCCACTGAGACAGTCTCATTATGGTTGCTCGCCCTCCCCTGTCTATCAGCTCCCCTCTCGATCCGTCTCTTTAACTTGCCAGAAGCGGACTCATCATTTGGAATTAGCTCTGTTGCTCAATCCATGAAGTTTGCAGCCAATTGCTTTACACTTCTGCTCTAAAGCCCTGTTTTAAAGGGTGACCTGCAGAGGGCTACAGTTTACAACAAGCAATCTCAGTCGTCACTGTGCTTTTACTCACTCAGCTGCTGCAGAGCTCATACATCTCTGCAGCAGCATTAAGAGCAGGACAACTTTAGGCTATCTAATGCAATTTTTATCCTTTTTTATATTAACTTTCTCATTGCCTCTGGGATTAATTTAATAAATGTTTTTGTGAGCTGAGCACATACATTAAACTGGATCTGAGCGTAGTCAGAGTCGTCCTGTCGGATCTGCAGGTACTGAGAAGGAATGGACAGCAGTTCCCATTCTCCGTCATTCATAAACTCCCTCTTGTCGTTAGCTATGGCCTCTGCACTCCTCCAAAGAGCCAGGTCGATTTCTTTCACTGCAGAAAGAGAAAAACAGACAACAGGATGATGGAAACTACAAAATAAAGCAGTAATGTTTATTTTCTCCTTGTATTGTGCTCTCCCTTTTGTTGCACAGTAAGAGAAATAGTTCAGTTTGACACCTCAGGGTTTCTCTGATATACAAGCAGAGTTAACTGGAATCTGATTGGTTACTTTTTATTTATGCTGCTTCAGGACACAGGAAGTTTAATAATAAAATATCGAAAAGTTTTTCCTGTCTCATCATATATATCTAAGCATCACTTTAATGGTGTTTCAGTTATCATCACATGATGGTTACAATAGATTTTAGTCTGAGTTCAACCCTCACAATGTCTTAGGAGGTCATATTGACTTCAAATGAGTAAAACTCCATAGGACCAAAAATAAAGACAGTGTGATGTTTAAAATGAAACAAAATCAAAGCTAAAACTGGACATTAGATTGGAAGATTTGCAGCTTTTCTTTTTAATTTGATAGTATTTGACCATATTTGGTAACATTATTTTCTGGTTTGGTTTTAGGATTAAACGTCCACAGATTTTGGTGTTTATGTGGACTTAAGTCACACTACCACTAAGGACATTTCACATCCCTTAAATCTTTTTTTTTTTTTTTGCATGTTTTTTAATATTTCAGAACCCATATTTTCTAAACCATCTAAATACGTGACAACTCATCCTCATAAAGTAGTATAAAAGTTAGCTGATCAATCAAAACAAGCAGCATTTTTAAAGAACATTTAATTAACCAGAAGCACATTGAACTCTATAAAAAAAATTCATCTTTGCTTCAGATGCTTGGAATAAATGCCAAAGGAACGTAATTGGTTTTTATTTTTGCTTATTTTGCAGCTTTAGTGAACTGTTGCTGACTTTTTTCTCCTTGCACTGCATTCCCTGACTGCCTCTTTGTGAATGACTTCTAAACATTTTAAACTTTCTCAAACTGTGTTCTGCTTTAATCTGTGTTTTGAGTGATTTTATGTTCCTAAACTGTCAATTTGCATGTTGGTTTTAAGTCCTAATCAGCCTGTTAAACTGATGAAATGGTTGAAATATCCTGCAAACAATAATGTTGTTTTCTAGGTTTTGAGAGCTGACTCAAAACCTTACCTGAACTTTTGAGCTCAACACAGAGAAGAACAAAAAAGAGAAGCAGACCTGAGTGAAGCCAGCTGCGAAAGGTGAGACTACAGTTCTGCTTGTCAAAAGGAAAGGCGTACATCTCCAGACTGCAGGCTAGAACTGCCTGGATGGGCCGGTAGTTCTTCACCGAACCAGAGGAGTTCACATAAACATACGGGATTGGAGGAGACTTCCCCTCCTCCACACTGAAAAAACACATTAAAGAAAGGAGAAATTAGAATGTCAAGGCTGAGTTTTGGACCTAGAATTTATTCTACATTTTATAAATTAAAAATCCCAAAGACATATCATAACTTTAGTATCTGATGACGCTAAATGATGCAGCTGAAATCATCTGAACTTCTTACAATTCGCTGACGATAACATCAGGGACCCATATGGCATCAGATGAGAGTGAGATCTCATTGATCCCATCAAACTCTTCAGGATCCCAAACCAGGAACTCGTCTCTCCAGATCTGAAAACATCAGAGAAAAAACATATCATTAACAAAGTCTACATTTTAAAAAATCGTGTGAAATGAGTGAGTCATGTTTTTCCCACAAATTTTAAATAAACTTGACAGCAACAACATGAAAAAGCCTATTAAAACTGGAGATAATCACAGCAACTTAAAAATGTTGAATTTTATGAATTTAGGGAGGGATGTACCTACTTAAACCCAACAAGAAACAGAAAGTCACCTGTCTGTACCAAATGCTTGTAGTGATGCTTTGAGTCTTTCCATCCTGAGAAACAGAAAAAACATTGATGTTTGACATGAAATGCTGTTGAGTCACAGCTGGACACATTACAGCAAGACACTCATTATAGAAATGAAGACCTAAAGAGCTCAGACAGGAGATGAGACACATTTTGCTCTTCCTAGCCTTTTTTTTTTTTTTTTTTCCAATGCTTCAAAAAGCTTTATTTTGTTTTGGTAAAAGAAATAATTCATTATAGACTTTTTTTTTTTTTACCTGACAGGGAAACTTTTTAGTCACCAAAGAAAATATACTAAATATGAATACGGTGGTTTTAACGACTCATTTAAATCAGACCAACCACATCGAGGACAGACTGGAGGATGAGGTCTATGTAGATGGTTGTGGAGCTGGTCCAGTTGTGAACGGGTCGAACTCCACAGTCATATTTCCTCAGGAGGGTCCGGGTCAGCTGGTTCAGAGCAGATCTCTTTGGTTTCTCTGGAGAACATTCAGCCAGATGAGCTAAAAGTTAAAAACAGATTACAGGATCCACATGAACCCTGAAGGCAACACATTTCTCCTGATTAACTCCATATTAATCATGTAGTTTAAAAATCACACTAATCATGCAGAGATAACTGCAACATTTTTGTCTTTTTCTTTTTTATCTTGAACTTATATTGTTCATGCATTCAAATAAAAAACAATTAAAATGTCTGGAAGATGCACAACAAAGCTGTTGTATTTTTATGTGGAACCTAATTACAGTTTTGGGGGAATTCAGGCAAAATCTAATGAGATTATAATGATTATTCTGAATGGCACCTTTTGGCTATGTGGCATAACGATTTAGTGAAACGGTGGGTGGAAATGGAGATGGAGTATATGAGTTAAAATGTTGACAGAGACTGATGTCCTTCTAATATCAGTGATGATAAGTGCCAGGTGTGTTTTTGAGTCAGTTCCACTAAAGAAATACAAGGTGCATACATACAGTATCACATAATTGTTCATAAATGCACAATATTGAGTCTGAAGGTCTTCTGATTGTAACAAATCAAATTCTCACATTTATTCTGACACTATAATGAACTATCTAATAGTTTTGAACCTTTTTATGAAGTAAACGCCCTAATCAGTGTAAAAATATTCCATTTGTTGAATATTTTAAAAGCTTATGAAATCATAAAATAACTTTTCAGAGCGTCTTACCTGAGAAAAACAGAGTTAACCAGAGGAGAGACATCAAGCTAAAATCAGTCTTCCAGATCACAGATGTTATCCAAGAGTCACGTCCAAATGTTTGCTTTGTTAAAACAAAAATATCCACAGTTTAGGGAAATAAGCTCATCTGTAGCAGAACTGAGTGGAGAGCAGGAACGATGAGCGTGGTAGTGAAGACATCTTGGTTGGACTCATTGATTTTCTGCAGCCAGAGAAAGATGATCCGTTTGATAGAGAAACACACTGAAGGGAAAATGCCCTGAAGGTTTGTTTATCGCCGACTGAACGCTTCACAATATGAAGACCATTTAGGAAGCAGTGTGCACAATGTGCAGTTATTTTATAAAGTTGTAAAAATAGAAAAGAGGAAAAGAGAAAAAGAAGGATTGACAAGGATAAAGAAGTGATGTTATTGATATTTTTTGCACATTACATTTTTTAAAAAATAAGCATAAAAACTTTTGCAGTATGTCATAAAATCTCCTTTTTCCTCCTGTGTTGCTTGTGATGCTCAGGTAGTCAGTGTGTGTCCTCCATTGCTGGGATTGTTTAGGAAATGCTCAAACTTTTGTATGATCTCACAAAATGTAATGCAGGATCTCAAAAACAATTGCAGTATCTCAGAAAATGATGCAGAATCTTGAAAAGTAACTCAGGATATCACAAAACTGTCTCAGGATCTGTAATGTAACATAATCTTCCAAAATTAATGCAGGAAATGGCAAATGGTTGCAGAATTTCACAAAATTATAATATGATTTTAGTATAGCAAACTGTTGTGGGATTTTCTAACAGAAACTCCAGATTTCCAACACTGTCTTGCAGGAAAATTTGGATCTTGCAAATCATTGCAAGACCCCACAAAAGAGTAAAGCAAGATATAGCAAAACTACTGTGGAGTTTCACAAATATAACAACATTTCCAAAACTATCCCATGAGTTGGACTGGATTTACTTTATTGATCCGTCAGGAAAGAATCCTCTCGGATATTTAATTACAAGAAAAAAAATTGAATAAAGTAACTGTGGTTGTTGCAAAAGTAACTCATATTTTTGCTAATTGTTAAAAGATCTTGCAAAAGAAACTCAGACTCCTCCAAAAATAACAACAAGACTACATTGGAATTTTCCTAAAGTAACTCCAGATGTCACCAAAAAAAAAATCTAAGGATGTTATAAGAGTTACTCTAATATAAGTGTGATCTTTAACATTTCTTTCTTCTTCTTTTTTTACATTTTTGTGGGGACTCTGTAACTCAGTGACTACTGTATCTTTAGCTGCTAGATTTTCCACAACTGATTTGTTAAATTTAGCAGAAATTTAAAAAATAAACTTAAAATTTCAATTAGCATTTAGGTATTTTTGGTTAGTAGATATATGGGAACCCGTTAGGGTCATTTTTCAGAAGTAGCATTTTACACAAAGCTATGAGACAAAACGCACTCTTTTTAAAGGTTAGAAGGTTGTCAGCGCGCGCACCAGGCACGCGCGTGCTGAAATGAAGGCGCGCGCAGCTGGCTATTCGCTCTCGGCGCGTGACAGATGGAGCTGCTCTGAGCAGGAGGCAGTGCGGCCGCGAATTTTGGGGAAAACGTGAAGAAATTCAGTTTTTTTGACGGCAATGAGAGCTGAACAGGCTGAAAATGGAGAAAACTCAACGAACTCGGTGAGAAGGAGGAGCCAGTCGGTTATTAACGCTATGAGTGATGTGTGTATTAACGTTAACACTAACCCCTTCTGTTTTGTGAACAAACCCATACAAATCAACCAGCCTTCATTCAGCTGACATTTTAAAGCTGTCTTTAGTTTTGTTTAACATAAAGACATGATTCACAAAAAATCTAAAGTCATTTCCCCCAATTTTAAAAAGACTGTGGCTCATTTGACTCATTTAAAATAAAAATAAGCCAAAAAAGAATATGTATCCCACATTTACTGTTCATTTTAGTAGAGTACATTCATCAGTATGTAAGTTTTTATATTTAAATTTACCTCCACAATGTATTAATCCATTCTAATGATTCATACATACTGTATGAAGTAATAGTTGAATGTGTGTGTTGTGTGTAAGGTCAAAAAACAAAGTGTTTGTCATTATTTTCTGTTTGGTATTGGTGCTGTGTGTGTATGTGTGTGTGTGTGTGTGTGTGTGTGTGTGTGTGTGTGTGTGTGTGTGTGTGTGTGTGTGTGTGTGTGTGTGTGTGTGTGTGTGTGTGTGTGTGTGTGTGTGGGTGAAAGAGAGGCACCCAGTGCCCGGTGGCATGGTGAGTGGAATGATAAACAGAAGCTTGTGCTATCCATGTCAGTAGCCTAAAATAGAGGCTACCCAAGCGGGTCTCAGATTGCCCCCTGGACTCCATATAAGTCTAGTCTGATCTTGGCTTCTTGTGTGTGTGTGTGTGTGTGTGTAAGTGTGTGTGAGAGAGAGCGATACAATGACATGAGCATCTGCTGTCGGGATGCAGGCTTTATTTAGCGCCTCTCACCCAGCAGAATGGGGCTATATTTATTTCAAGCTGTGCACCTCTAAGGTCACAGCTTATGGTTTGTGTTTGGGGAGGCGGGTATCAGGATACTGTTTGGAAATCATTCTTGTTTTACCAAACTTCAGACTTGTTCAGGTTGGAAGAAACAGGTGAAGATTGTGCTTTCAAAGTGTGAACCTGTTGTTCAATGTTTCATCAAAGTGAAGTAATTTAATAGTTATGATGACTTCATCGGCACAGTAAATACAAAACTTTTCAGCTGATGTGTGCACAAAGAATAGGACAGAGGTGGCAGCTTATCCAGTTCATTACATTTACCAGTAAACCTTATTAAACATTTAAAAAGTTGACCTTTATTTCTTTATTATTCCATCCGTATTTATGTGTTCCCTCCACTCCTGTTTGGTGATGTTTCTGTGCTCCAGCATTTTTTGGCTGAGCGCTGCGACTTCCTGCTGTGGTTGTCTGATTTCTGAATTGTTTCCAACGTGATGTTTGATGTCTAAATGTGGCGCCGTCTGGATCGGGATTGTTCTGACACAAACAAATTGCAAATGCTGTAGTCATAGGGAGCTGGCATTTAGCGTTTTGTTATTTATACATCAGGTTTATGAGTCAAAGAGCCAACATATGTCATTATGTTTGGTTCCACATAAATGGAAACCCCATTTTTTATCCAGTTTTATAGCTAATAAGGTCCTACAATGCAAATAAATAGAGTTATGTTCTGTTTTTCTCATTAGTGCAAAATGCTGATGAACCAGCTGAAGGAGATCACTGGTATCCAGGACCAACAGATACTCCACAAAGCCCTGAAGGTAAAAATAAATTAAATCTAGGATCCATTAAGTTCGTTTCTGAAAAGTTTGGTTGTTTTTTATTAAGTTTTTTTTTTTTTGTTATGTCTTCAGAACATTGAGCTCTTTACACAAGATAATCCAACATTTTTTTTGGTAAATATTCTAAAGCCAACAAACTTACAATTACACTCTAATTATGGACTATTAAAAACCAAAGGTTTGATTTTTGTTTTTGTCTTTGAGCAGTTTTATATGCTTATTTTGAGAATGTGCCTGATGTTATGAGTACAGCCAGAAGTTCAAGTTATCTATGAAAAAACAATAACAACAGTCCTTAAAATAATCATCAATAAAAAAGGAAACAAAACTCCTTATGGCCAATCTGCTACATATAAATCCATCCATCCATCCATCCATTTTCTGTAGCCGCTTAATCCTCCACAGAGGGTCGCGGGGCAGCTGGTGCCTATCTCCAGCGGTCAAGGGGCGAGAGGCGGGGGACACCCTGGACAGGTCGCCAGTCCATCACAGGGCCACACAGAGACGAACGAGACAAACAACCACACACCCACTCACACCTAAGGACAATTTACCAGCCCAATTAGCCTGACAGTCATGTCTTTGGACTGTGGGAGGAAACCGGAGTACCCGGAGGAAACCCACGCACGCACGGGGAGAACATGCAAACTCCACGCAGAGAGGCCGCAGAGCCGGGACGCGAACCCACGACCTCCTTGCTGCGAGGCAACAGTGCTAACCAACTGCGCCACCATGCAGCCTACATATAAATCACACAAGAAAATTCCAGAGCGGCTGAAAGTTATAATTTGATCAATATTGTATAAAAATTAGAAAAAAGTGATGCATTTGAGATAAATAAAGCATTAAGTTTTCCTTAATGTATTAAAAACACAAATAATATATCAGATTTAAACCACAACAATGTAATTTGCTTAGTGCCAAAATTTGTTTTTCTTTTTGTTAAAACAACTTCCTTTTTTATATTGTCATATTTTGATGCCTTAAAATGTTGTGATTTTCAGCATATTGTGAACTATTTTTGCAGCAGTTTTGCTGAAAGAAGTTGACAAATATACTTTCTGGTAGGTCTGGAGAGCAGTCATTTAGTATGTCAGAAAGTGGCATAAACAAAGTAAGGAGCAAGCTAATAAACTATTAGTTCAACTGTAAAATAAGCTCAAAAGCCACATTTAGTTAATTCTTTTACTCATGCAAAATTTTGATTTTTTTTTGGGGGGGAGGGGAAAGTTCATGCTTTAGTCAAAGTTGGAAAAGAAGCCACATCAGAGGGGCCAAAGAGCCACCTGTGGGTCCAGAACCAGAGATTGCTGACCCCTGGTTTATTCTAATGATAATTTTGGTTATTTATAACCGTGCTCTCTTTTTAAGGCCAGTCAGGGGGACGTTGGGCATGCAGTGGGACTGCTAACAACCCAGACTGTAGAGATCCAGGAACCTGCAGAGCCACAGGAGTCAGGGTCATCTGGAGAGACCTGGGACGGCCAGAAAGGTACGTTAGGAACACAGCAGTGCAAACTGAGACAAGACTGACTGTTTACAGAGACACAGAGCTCAAAATGATGGTATGTTAATAGTGAATGCATTGTTCTGTACATTAAAGGGGTCAAACACAATTAAGGCAATAAAATATTAGAGGAATCAAGTTTTCTGCTTGCATATAATAAGAAATCAGAGTTGCACTCAGGAAGGTTGTAACTTACAAGATATGTTTATTATTTTTAATGATACATTCTATGAATAAGTATCTGAATTATAAGATGGAAGTCATAGTTTTTATTCAGCACTAATGACTAAATAGCCATAATGTGTGATTCACCTAATTTAATGACAGAAATCTAACTAATAAATATTTTATGGGAAATAATAAAACTTGAGCAAAAAATCAGCAAGTGAACTGAAACTTCTACTCCTAAATGTGGGGTTCATTAGTTTTTATAAGTATATTTATTATAGAAAATACCTTTACATTATATATCTGATGAAATATTGTTACATGATTTTTGTTTTTGGTGGGAAAAGTTTGTTGTTAAAACCAACTCTTTTTTTTTTTAAAGAAATCATCACAAATAGGATACATTTCATTGGAAGCATTTTACATTTGACAAGAAATAGTTACATTCAGTCATATGGTCTCCTTGTTTTATGTTTTATTCAGGACTCCCTAAAGATGAACTACAGACCGCCATCGAACTCAGCCTGCAGGAGTCCCACAACGCTCAGGAAGAAGAGAGAGAATTCCACAGGTAAACTAATTAATATTAGTGAATTATTAGGAGCTTTTTACTCGAATGTAAAAAGGATTTCTGCAGAATCTGTACAATGCCTTCAGTTACTAAGATCAGAACCAGCATTAGATGGTTTTGTTTCCATAGAGAAAACAGCTTCTGATCATCCTGAAAGGAGTCGGTGACACAATGATTCCAAGCGGCTTGTTTGAAACAAAGACTCTGCACAGCGGTCCGACAGTGTTTTAGCCTTAACAGACCTTAAAAACTCTTCCCTCCTGTTTTGTGATACATTTAAGGTATCAGTGCTTTCAAACAGGGTCAATATTTTATATTGCCAGGGCCCTGGAGGCCAGCGTAGAGGAAAATGCTGCCAGAATGAAGAGGAAGAAATGTGAAGCTCAGAGTGAAATGTGCAGCCCTGCAGACTGGGTCCGTCAGGACGAGTGGCCCGTGGGAATTCGTAATGTAGGAAACACCTGCTGGTTCAGCGCCGTCATCCAGGTGAGAACGAGAAGCTTATTTTTACTGTAAATTAACATTTTAAACACTCATTAAAACCGGCACATCGTGCTGCATTTAAATTGCTGCTAAATAAATGATGTATGCATTTCTTTTTAAAACGTTTTACAAACTATAACTAAATATAAATCTTTTCGAGATTATATAAAAAACTTTTCTAAAATAGATTTATTACTAATTCTCTGCTTTGTTTTGTTGTTGTGGAGGAATATAAGGCCATAAATGTAAAATATAAATATTTTACCTCAAAAAGACCCTCCTTCAACTAAGGTTAAAATAAAAAGTAAATGTTTTGTTCAAATGTAGAATCCACATGAATAAATAGAGTTTTATAGACTCAACATGTAGTTTTGACACCACAAAACACACCAGTTTTGACTGGGACTAAATTCTTTTTCTCCTAAAATTTAAATATCTTTTTAATTTAATTCAACAAAAGTTTGCAGACTCCTGTTTTCAAACTTTGATGTTTACTTGTGTGCAAATGTCAGGTTGTCCATTACTAATTGGGAATGTTTGTATAATTTAGTCCTGACAATAACAGAACTATAATTAATTAATTTTTTAAAATCCTATTAACTTAAAAATTATGATTCTGGAGGTAAATTTCCTCATGGTTATTGTTAGCTTAAAATAGAAATGGTGAGTTGACAAACTGGGAAAAGTGTTACTTTTTGTGGGGCTTGGCAATGATGCATCCACAGACTCCCAGAAAAACAATGACGTTTTCATGATTTTCTAACTGTTGTGGGGTTTTTTCCAACATTTTAACCCAACAGCAATATGGCTAAAAAAAATTCCCCCTACTAGAATTTCATTTTCGTCAATATTCCACAATAATTAAGTTAAAATTGAACTGAAATTTTAAGCTTCTGCTAAATCAGAGCAAACGGTGTTTATCTGAGCTGCTAATTGTATTATGAGTCCATTCCAGACTGGACTCATCCAGACCTATCAGGTAGCTCTGAACCAGTGAGACAAAAGGCTTTGTGGGTAATTAAGTAGTGATGTGAGTTCACAGACGTCAGAAACGACGACTGTTTGTCTCTGTTGAACTAAGATATGCCTCTGCCTCCATTTAGATGTCAAACCCCCACAGAGCAGGTGTTATTATCTGAGAGAGAAACGGGGAAACGAGGCGGCGGCGTTGTTGGAATACTAATAGTGTTCAAATTATTCACTTCTTTGTTTATTTTTTTGCTGGTGTTAATACCGCTCTCTACAATGGAGCTGAATCAACAGAGGCTGATTTTTGATAAAGCAGCCTCATTTATTACTGAGTATTCGTGCTATCAGATGGAAGCTGAGTGACCACATGATTCAATTGGCCGCTCACATTCCCTCTGTTATTGTGCATAAATTACAGTAAAACTCAGATAAACAATAATTGAATTTCCCACTCTAATGGAAAAGCTCAGACGCTTCCTTCACTCTGAACATGACACATAAATCTTCCTGTTATGACTTCATCTGTGAGCCTCTCAAGTGTCTTATAACAAAACGACGTGGCATCAGTTACTGTCCTATGAAATAAAGCTGTTTGACACACGTGGCAACAATAAAACAACAAATCTGAGACGGTTAAACAATTCCCTTTAGGATTTCTCTACAAGTCTTCCAGTCCTGATGCCTGTCAACATCTAAAGCACAGAGGTTATTTAAGGTCAGAAGTCATGATTCAAAAATTGAAGAATTTAAAGTCTCACATTTATCATAAAACACCTTAAAGATGTTGAGACTTGAGAGAAAATGTTTCTGGAAGCTGTGTGCCTCATTACAAAGAAACACATTTATATTTCTAGTATAATTTTTAAAATGATGAACGCTAGATTGTGATGAAGTCAATTTATGAAAATAATAGAATGAAATCTTTACTTTTCGACCATTTAATCTGACCTTGAGTTAAATGTTTTGTCTCGTTTCAGTCGTTGTTCCACCTGCCCGTGTTCAGGAGGCTGGTTCTCAACTACCATCTGTCAGAGCGAGTGCTGGAGAAGTGTAAGAGCCACGCAGTGAGTAATGGCTTAAAATAATGGGTTATTGCTTCACAGTCATTTTCACCAGACACTGCCTCCCTGCAGTCTAATGCATTGTTCTGAAAAGCAGCCATCACTTACAGGCTGAGTGATGGTGTGAAGACAGCGGTGTTTAACTCTGAGTTTTTAACAGGATAAGAGGAACATCGCGTTCATGCAGGAGCTCCGCTGCCTGTTCGCCCTCATGGTGGGCTCCACCCGCAGGTTTGTGGATCCCTCTGCAGCCGTGGAGTTACTGCGAGAAGCTTTCAGGACAAGTGAGGCTCAACAGGTACAACATGCACACTGCTTTTTAAATTACAGTATTTATAACAAATCTCACTCATAATGCCACTCCACTAACAGATAAGACTGTCCTGTCATGTCAAACAGCAGCTTGTTATCATCCACTGGTCACGTTAGCATTCTGGTTTCCATGAAATGTGCTGCCTGGAATTTAATGCATCTGCTGATGCAAGGACAGAAATAGAACATCGCTTAAGTTCTCAGAGCAAATCTCCTCTTGAGTTTAACATTGAACTAATTAAAATTAGATGAGAGTTAAAGCTGCAGCCAGGAGTATTTATTATGTATCAAACTTTTATAAATGTTTCAGTTCAGGTCTAAACTATGATATATGGGGAGGCCGGGGATCTGCTAAAAAGTTATTGATTCCCCAGCTACCGAGGGCAACTTCAGAAAGAAAAACAAAAAAAAGTCTGGTGAGTAAACTTGGTGAAAAACGCGTTAGAGACTGGAGTGAAGCACGAGGGAGCGTGACGAGGAGAAGGGATGTTTGGGAGGGGTCTTGGAACGCTGGGTTAAAAATGATCTCTTGCTCAAATGCTCCAGACTGTATCTTTAACCTTTTAATGTCCAGTTTTTTTTTTAAAGCAATAAGAAAATGTACATTTTTTAAATCAATTTAGTGTATTACGAGTTGTAGTTTAAGGTCATATTAATGTAATGATTATAATAATGAAGTGATAACGCTGCAAGGTAAAGACTAACTCTTATTCAACCATCCACATATTTTTTTTACATTTTATTAGATTTTACATTTTCAGTTTAGTTTAGAGCATTTTTTAAAGATATGCAGACAAAACATGCTCTAGTGAGTAGAAGAGCTGCAGGTCAAAGGGTTCAAAATCAAGGTCCTACTGTAAATTATAAAGTTTCTCTCTGCATCAACAGTCTGCTGGAGGACTTTGAGCGCTGACGGCTGCAAGTGGCCCTCTTACACCTGTTTTAGACATTATTTAAAATATTATTTAGTTTATTTATATTTTCTGTTTCCTTAAATATTAGTATAACAAGAGCAGAAACACATTTTGAAACATTTCTTTCACTTTCAGGATGTCAGTGAGTTTTCCCACAAACTGCTTGACTGGTTGGAGGATGCATTTCAGCTGGCTGCTAATGGAAAGTAGGTTATTTCTCAGTTAACTTCTAGTTAACAAGTTAACCAAACATAACACCAAGTTTTACTTTCAGGAGCGCAGAAGACAAACAGCACAACCCCATGGTTCAGCTGTTCTACGGCACCTTCGTGACAGAGAGAAAACATGAAGGTTTGAGCTTTATGACGAGTTTATTTCACGAGTATAAACTCAGTTTAATCACTCCTGCATGTGATCGGGTTTAGGTAAGACGCTGTTTAACATTGAGCAGTTTGGTCAGTACCCTCTGCAAGTCAACGGCTTCAACAACCTGGACGAATGCCTCGAAGGAGCGATGGTTGAGAAGGAGATCGAGTCGCTGCATTCAGATCACGGCGTCACATCCGGACGTGAGGTGACCGGTTAATACCAGCTAACGGATGAATTTACACCATGATGAAAATGTAAATGTTAAAAACAAGATAGTGTGTTTTTCTCCTGCAGAGATGGTTTAAAAAGCTGCCACCAATCCTGACGTTTGAACTTTCTAGATTTGAGTTTAACACCCAACTTGGGCGTCCTGAGAAGATACACAAGAAATTAGAGTTTCCACAGATTATTCACATGGACAGGTGAGTTTTGTTTTACACATAAAACATAACTTTCTTCTCTAAAACTTTATTTAGTGCTTACTGTAAGGTGAACGCTGCACACGAGCTAATTTACTGAAAATAATTCAGGTAAATTCTACATAAATGTTGTCTTTCTTCGGCAGATATCTTCACAAAAACATTGAACGGACCAACGAGAGAAGAGGAGAAGTTAAAAAGCTCAAGGAGCAGCTTGCAGCCCTTCAACAGAAACTCGAGTGGTGAGTCATCTGCAGCGCAGAGGTGTCACGTCAAAATATCAACGTTTTACATCTACAGTTCAAGAGAACCAAAACACAGGACTAAGAGAGTGAAGAAACACAAAAATGACATTTTATTTTAAAAAGATCAAAATCACTACAGAGACAGAATTAGACTCAATCAAAATTATGATCAGAAAATTGCAAAGAGAAACCAGAGAAGACAAAACAGTTGTTGTTATCAGGGATCAAGGCTGAAAGCAAATACCAGGAAGCAAATGTAGCAAAAACATAGGAACAGGAGCTTCACCAAAACCTCACCTAGTAAATCCAACAAGGAAGTCTAATGATCTTTTGTTTTTATCCAAAGTTATAAAAACTACGGCTCAGGACCTCTGAAGTATCCTCTGGCTGACATGCTTCAGTTTGTCCTGGAGTTCGCTACCACCAAACCCACCAGCGTGTCACCGACTGAAGATCTGAGACTCTCCACATCTTCACCAACTCCTGCAAGCCACCAAGTCGGTGAAGCCAAAGACAGCAGGTCTGTTGTCATCACATAAACACAAATACAACCAGGTCAGGAAAATGAAGTGTATAAAGCAAACTGATTCCAAACCTCCTGATAAAATTTTCTCAGTGAAGCTGGAGAAACGGATTCTTCAGAAGGCCTGGTGTCCAACTGCCAGCGGACCCCCATTTACAAGCCCTTCACTCAGTGCCGACACCCGTCTGACTGTCCTCCACACCCTGCCCCTCACAGCATCACAGAAGAAGAGCTTCACTTCATCAAAACCTGCCTACAGCGCTGGAGGACCGAAGTCGAGCACGATATCAATGGTATGAAATAAATCCTTTGCTTTTTTTTATCATTTTAAATACCTTATGCAGTGAAAACTGCTGGTGTGTGTGTCCATGACTTTTGTCTAAGTCTGTATTTTCTGTGTGCAATGGTGTCTTTTTTTAGAGTAAAGATGAAAATCTGTTTTCAGTCTGAGTTTGTTTTGTTTCCTTGGTGCGTGCAGAGCTAAAGGCCAGCATCGACAAGCTTAATCAGACGCTCGAGGGCATTTACTCAGATAACAGTCTCTGCCAGGTAAGGCTAATTCCTCCTAAATAACAGTGATCCAGTTACATGTTTTACATCTACAGCTGTAGAAAGTGCATTGGCTAAGATTAGATTAAATTAATTTGACCTTAGGCGATGTAACTGAAGGTTATGTGGGAGTTAATTAAAATCTCCACCGTGAGTTGCAGCACTGAGGAGTTTCTCTCACTCCCTTCCTGCACAGGTGCCCTACAGACTCCACGCAGTGCTCGTCCATGAAGGCCAGGCATCAGCAGGTCATTACTGGGCCTACATCTACGACCACGCCAACCAGCGCTGGATGAAATACAATGATGTCAGCATCACGGAGTCATCGTGGGAGGAGCTTGAGCGGGACTCTTTTGGAGGGATGACGAACGCCAGCGCGTACTGTCTGATGTACATTGATGACAGACTGCCCCACCTCATCACAGGCATGTATTCAGCAAACTATGGCATACAACAAAGTAAAGACAGTAATATTCAACATTTTGTTTACGTTTTCCAACTAACTCTATTCTGCATCCACCCAGAGGACACAGATGATGAGACAGGCCAGGTTCTCCATGGTATGGACTCCCTGCCGTCTGTCCTCAGACGCTACGTCCAGGAAGACAACCGCTGGTTCCAGCAGGAGCTCAGCGAGTGGGAGGAACAGTTCTGTCAGACTGCAACGCCACAGGAAGAGTCCACAAGCACCACAGAGCTCCCAAGCTCCAGTTTACAGCAAACACCTGTCGAGCCCGCGCCTCAGTCAGGACCCTCTACTGAAGAGGATCAAGGAGCTGCTTCTGAGCCACAGTCTGTCCCTGAAGTGGAGGAGGGTCCAGATGATGATGCAGGAGAGACGGCTGAAGGTGTGTAGCTCTGACTGGAGAAAGAAGTCTGTACAAAACCAGATTTATTTATTTTTTAGGATTTATAAATTAATACAAAACCTGTGAGGCTTCATTTGTTGAGTACCAAACTGCTACCAAGCAATGTTATTCATAAACCTAGTGAGAATAAAGTTTTATTTTATATCAGCTGAGGTTATGTCATGTTCAGTTTATATCATTTGTTTGTTGATAAAGACGTGGATTGACTCAAACCATCTTTTTGATTTTGCAGCAGAAGTTCCAGAGTCAGCGCCGCCATCTGAGAGTCCTGGCTGCCAAACAGATGGCACCAGCAGTCCAGCTGTCACCGACACCCTGGAAACAAGCCAGAGCTCCAACTCAGCTGAGCTGCAGTGTCAGGTGGGAAAGTCCACAACACCCACTTCCAACTCATCCCCTCTAAGTAGGATGTGGGTCAGAAATTCTAGGCCATGAAAGGTGCTAACGTCTGGATTCTGGTCATGTTTAATGCACAGATATGATAAAAGGCTTGTGTAGGAGCTGTTACACTTGTGCAGCTGTTGCTCTCAAAATTCTAAAAGACAATGGATTATATTATTTAGCTTGAAGGGAAAAGTCATCAGTTTGTGTTCATCCTGTCCTCATCAGACTCCTGTCCAGGACCCAGAGCTTGGTAATCAGGCACCAGCTGAACACCCTTTGCAGAAGGAGGCAGCAGGACTCGGCCCTGAAGCTAATGACGAAGCTCCCAGAGAGGCTCCTGAACTTGGATCAGAACAGAGAGATGAGGAGCAGCAGGAGCTTCCAGCAAGACAGCGACAGGCTGAGAATGAGGTCTCAGAGGTGGAGATCCCCAACGTGGGTAGGATCATGGTGAGGGCTGATGCTGATGGATACAATGAAGAGGTAAATAAGTATTAATGTGAGATCAAATTCAGCATCTAACACCACTTTGATGCACTTATAAACTGAAGTCCTTCTGGGGGTTTTTGTGTCTTTTTCTAGATGATGCTCACTCCAGCTATGCAAGGTGTCATTCTGGCCATAGCCAAGGCCAGACAGATGTTTGACAAAGAAGGTCCTGAAGCTGGTCTCATCAAGGTGTGGTACTTGAATGAGGTTGAAAGTCAATCACGTACCTTTCTTTGTGTCATACATGCTTGCTCATTCTAAACATTGTGGGAAACTGAGCTATCAAACTCTCCTCTGTTCCTTCAGGCCTTTCATGAAGAGTATTCCCGCTTGTATGAGCTCTCCCAGGAGGAGATCACCCCCCAGGAGGACGCCCGTCTGCAGCACGCTCTGGTTTACTTCTTTCAGAACAAGGCGCCAAAACGCATCATTGAGAGGACGCTGCTGGAGCAGTTTACAGACCGCAACCTGAGCTTCGACGAGAGGTGAACCAAAGAAATCAATCTCTCTTGAAAATATGATTATTGTCATTTCTTGCAGCAAAAACAGTTTGAGAATATATTAATAGCAGCAGCTCTTCTCCAGGGGTCTGCAACCATTGCAACTCAGAGCTTCTTTTTTTTTTTTTTTACAACTATAAGAAAAATAGTTCATAAAGAAAAACTAAATCAACTTAAACTTATCATTCATTTAAACATGTTTTCTGTGAATATTTCAGCTTTTTTTTAAAACAATTTCTGGTTCTGAAATGAAATGATGTAATAATATCATTCTGTAACAATTGGAATGGTAAAACTGCTAAAACTCCTTTTCCTAGCTTATAAATATTATTCATGTTCAAGTCGTTCTTGCTCAAAGCTACAATGAGTCACTTGTGGCCCTAGAGCCACATGTTACCGAACCCTGAGTTAGACAGTCAATAGAGCATGCATAGACTGCCATCTAGTGTCCGCTTAGAGATCTGCACTGTGTTGTGTCTTTATCAGGGCTGTTAAACTTCAGGTGTCCTTGTTGTTCTTGCAGAGCCATCAGCATCATGAGGGAAGCCCGAGCCAAGCTTCGCCTCATTAAGCCAGAAGACATGGACATGGATGAATACATGGTACTGATCCAATGTTAAAGGTTCCCAGTGTTATAGTTAACCATTCCTAACTTATGTTGTTCTCACAGTTCTTGCATATCAGAACAGCTGTGGAAAAAAACACGCTTTTCTGACATTTTCAACTGAGACACACACACATAACGTGATTTTGGGAAATTATCTAAAAAATTAAAACCATTGGGCTGATGGGAGTGTTTATTTTTTTTATTTTAATTCAAAAAGAAAAGCACTACTTAAAAATAATGACATGCTGCCAAATGTCAGTCTGACAGCCAGACAGAAAGTTTATTTTTGCTCAGTAAATTAAATTCCTAATCTTATTAGTTTGTTTGGATCGGCTTGTTAGGAGTCTCTGCTGGGAACTTGGAAACCTCGTGACATTTAGTCACATTGGAATGAAAGATATGTCAATTCCAGCGCGATGAAACAGCTGGAGCTTTGGGAAACATCCCGAGCTCGAGTTTTATTCTCAAACCAAACTCCAATGTTATCTCCAACAAGATCACTGACGTGATCAAGAAAAAGAAAAACATTATTGGTGTTATGATTGTTTTTGTAGCCTTTTACAGGTCAGTTCTTTAAAGAGATATAAGTTAGGAAGGTAAATCAGTTTTACCTCACTTTGCAAATTCTCTAAAAAACAAAACATAAATAGATTTTCTGCTCAGATAAAGTCAAATAAAACTTGACAAACTATCAAAGTAAATTATGTGATTGTCAGTTATGTTCTGTGTTTTTTTTCCACAGCAGTGGCATGATGATTACAGGCTGTTCAGGACCGTGTTTGTCCATCTGCTGACTGGACTGGAGCACTACCAGCATGGACAGTAGGTCTCAAATATTCAGTGCAGCACACCCAGACCAAAATGTCTAGATCATTATCATGTTGTCCTGCTATTATGGTTTTGTAGGAGCAACAAGAATAAAAACATTGGTAATTCTCAAAAAATAAGAACAATACATAGAATTTTGTGTATATTAAAATCCATTTATAAATGAATCCATACGAATAAATAGTTTCCAGATTAAAAACCATTAAGAAATGTTGCTCAGTGGTTGTTTTCCCGTCTGTGTTACAGGATGCGAGAGGCTCTGAACTACTTGGCTCATGCTTACGAGACCAACGCCAGCCTGCTGTTAAAGGGAGACAAACACGGTGTGGACAAGGCTCTCATTGCAGTTTACAGGAGGAAGTGTCTCTCTGTGAGTGAAGCGACACTCAAAAACAGACAGTTTAACAAAATGCATCTTTATAAATGAGGTCTTGGCTAGCTGAAGTGGAAACTTAGTGGCTAATCCAAATCGTTTCCTCCCTCCTCTGGGAGCGATCATCCATCTGAGATTTCACCACATCTGACAAGCAGTTGCAAAAATATTTTTCTCTGTGCCAACATTCCCTTTTTTAGGCTTTGGTTTTAGCAAGTAAATGAAAGGCCTTGTGTCCTTTGAGGGGATGCATTTGAATTTTAGCTAAGTAAAGTCATCATTCACCAATCAACCAGTCAGTAGTCCAACCTCCAGCTGCTCCAGAACATGTGCATGTATGTAAACAACATATAGGTAAAACGTGCACTCACCAGCTCTGTTCTCCCTCCTCCAATCAGGCGTTGAATGAGAGCGCCTCCCGCCTGTTTTGCAGCGGTGAGGGAAGCAAAGTGGAGGAGGGCGTCTCCATCATGGACGAAGCTGTCATTCCCTGCCTTCACCTGATGAGTCGAGACTCGGCTTTAACTCAGGAGGACCGGGACGCTATGGAGAGCATCCGCAGCCACTGGTGCTGCTGCCTGGGCCAAGACATGGACGGTGAGTCAGAAATAGTAAAAAAGGATCATCAGTGGTTAAACCAGTGGTTGCTTTGGAAAGATTTGGTTGACGTTCTGATCTGTTCACCATAAAATTAAGATCAAAAACACAAGAAATGGTTGATAAAGCTAGATATATTATATTAGTCGATCTTTTTTATTTTAAATTATATGACATTTGCATGTCTGCATTTTTTAAAACATTAGTCAAACCCTAAAAATATCAAACAAAAACTCAACTTGATGTCTTGCTGTGCTGATAGGGAAACAAAATTCTCTAAATCAGGTCTCTAAATCAATCAAAGGGCCACAGATGGCCTGCAGGCCACACTTTGGACACTTAGCTGTCAGTCAAGTGCAAGTTTTACATTTGTTTAGAGAAATTTGAACAATCAAATTCAAATGATAATACCTCCTTCATACTAGTTTTTAATATGGTTTGTTTATAGGATTTCCAAAAGTCTGTAGAAATTTTATTCAGGTATTAAAAAATGTAATTTTACCTGTTTCTTCATTTTGTTCAGATGCACTGCAGGTGAAGCTGGGTGAGTTGCTGCCCAGGGTTCTGGACGGCTCCACAGACACAGTAGTGCTGAAAGATCCGCCCAAAGTCCAGGTCAACCAGGCCCATGACCTGTGCAGCCGCCTGGCTGCTGTGATGGAATCCATTCACAACGCCACAGTAGTGGCTGTAAAGTAAAGCGCTGATGGAAACCTGCAGCAGCCTCTTGGACTATGTACATCTGTACTGCCAACAACTTGGCAGATGGATTATTCTGCACTTAGTGACTAACTGCTGGCATGGCATTGCACATGCATACACATTTTAGAGCTGTAAGCACTCATTGTGATTATTAGATAGATCAAACAAATACGAGCTCATGAAGAAAGAAACTACATGAAAAGTCTCTGAAGAAAGTTTAATGTGCCCTCTGCCTGCTACACTAACACAAGCAACCTCCATCTATCAGAAAATACTAACAGGTCACAAATCCAAAAGGGTTTTGCAAGTTAAGCAAAAAGATCCTCAAAAGGCTGCACAGTAGAGAAATACAGTTTGTTAGCATTTTTTAAATGAATGTTTTATATTTATTTGTATTTTTTTTTTCAAAATGGATTCTAAGATTGAAAGAATATATAAAACAAATATACATAAAAATTATATTTAAAAAAGTTTTTAAAAGTGCTTCTCAGATCTGACTTGAGCTGAACTCTACAAACTATTTAAATGTTTTAAAACATTTGAGATAAAAACAAACTCTTTGTGTCCCAGAACCAACAAAATGTTACGACTGAATCGTCATAAAGAGGATTTTCGCATCAGCAGCTTGGAGGTTTCATAACCGTCATTTCTGTTTGCTCATTTCACTGTTTTTTCACTTGTGCTTTTTGAAAATATCTAATAAACCTTTTTAAACCTCTATTCTTTTCATGATTCCCCTTTGAGTTCTTTTAACTGCGTTTTATTCAATTTCATCAATTGAAAGAATGAATGCCTTTAGCAGAAAAGGTGTGGCTTATTATAGTTCTAAAAACCATATGAAGATCTGAAGCTATAACTAAACACAGCTGGAATAAACACAGGAAGAATAAACCAAAATGCAGTGGGGCTGAAGGGGTGTGACAAAAGATATAAGCATATCTGACAAAAATAAAGATAACAATTAGCTTTTATAATAAAGTTCATCTACACATTAATACATAAAATTTGAATTGCATGTTAATAATGTTTATCAGAATCCTCCCAGTACGGTTTAACCAGAGTGAGCTGGCGTATCTTTCATTCACGTGGAGCTCAAATCAGGACCTTTCATTCTGACTGCAAACCGATGAAGCAGGACATTCTTTTCATCAGTCGTTATTACTCTGCTCTACGTTTCTTCAGTTGCATGTTTTCTGCTTCCATCTTGAACCGGTAACCTTTCAACAACCTCTAGTGAACACACACTGCTCCTGATGTGGCGCTCTGTTGTCCTGTGAAAATACTCCAACTGAGACAAGCCCTGAAGCCGAAGATGATGAAAAATGACTTAAAGCAGCCGCGTTTGTCACAGTTCTAGTTTTATTCTAACGCTTGTAGAAAATGAGATTGGGACTGAATGACATAAAATTTATGAAAACTGCTGAGACAATGCTGCAAGATGAAATTGTGTGTTTCTGTGTGAGATTTGGCCTCAGTCCAAATAAAAAGTGTCTTTTTTTTTTGCATAAAAGCGAAGCAATTAGAGGAAAAAATAAACTATATAAAAGGTTCAGGTGGCTGCAAATCAGTTTCTGAGTGTAAATATCATTTTAGAGATGCATTTGTAGAACAAGAAACCTCCAGAGTCACATCTTATTCTGCATTCATTTGTTAAATAATAGACTTTAGAGGTTTAGATGTCAGGTTTGGACTTTATTAACCGTAAGTAAAGGGAAATCATTTAAAACAAACACATGTTTATGTGTTCATCATCATTGAAATTTCATTTTTGTCATTTATATGCAATTTTAATTATGTTAAAATGAGAACTCAGCATCAAACACACACTGGAAGCAAATGAGTTTGTAGTGTATTTTAAATGTTCTATTTTAACTACTACTGCTGCCACCCCTTTTCCAAAATATATAATCATGTCTCTGGAGGCGTTTTAGGGGAGGGGTGCTGTAGGAGTTTAGGGTCACCTTTGAGGGCTCTCTGGCCCCCTGTACAACCAACGCAAGAGTTGCAAAGTGGAGTGAGGGTTGGACTCCACCAGGATGGGATCGTTTCACTCAGCTTTTGTCTCACTTGGTGGTTTTTTTTAGCCTAAGCCCTCTGACATTGATCATTTATTAACAAATAAGCTCCAGTCTACAGCTGTGCCTTGCAGTCATAAAAGTTAGATAGAAATTAAATGTTTCCTTGGTATCTCGACTAGCTGTCCTCATTGTTCTAAAGTCTTAGGAGTGTCTTTTCAGCAGCTTCAGCTCTCAATGATTCATTGATGAAACTTTCCTCAATAAAGAGTCACTCTATTATTCACGTCAGAAGTTGGAGAGCTCTCTCTCTCACGCGCACACTGAACAGAGGAAAGCGCGCGTCACGCAGCGTCTGCTGCAGGAGGGAGGAGCAGACAGGTGGAGGTAGGAGTCAGTCAAACTAATGAATAAGGATCTTGTGCAGAGAGATGTGTTTATAGATTTAAATATACTGTATATAGATATGATGGAATAATATATGGAGAGATATGGATGATAGATGGATGGAGGAATTTATGGATGGATAAATGATGGTTGGATAAATGATGGATGGATAAATGATGGATGGATGGATGGATGGATGGATGGATGGATGGATGGATGGATGGATGGATGGATGGATGGATGGATGGATGGATGGATGGATGGATGGATGGATGGGTTAATGACACCCTTTGTGTTACAGCCACCTGTTAAACAATAAAAAAAATAGTTGTGCATGTTTTCATTAAAAGTTGATTGAGAAAAGACATTACTAAATATTAGGGAAAATATTACTATTACTACACAGTTGTTCTGTTTTTGTAGTGTGAAAACATTTCAGATTGTAAGGTGAGTGAGGAGGGTGTGGTCACAGTACAATCCAGGATCACACTGACATTTGGACAGTGCTTTTTGAACTTTTCTGGTATGTCTAATCTTATTTTTTCCTTAGACACTCAAATTGGAACTGTCCCAAGGATCAAAAAGAGGTAATTGGCCCAAGTTATGGTCATTCTGCTAACTGTGGCAACACTACACTGGAACATGTAAGCTAGGAGCTGCTCCTTCATGCCAGCACCTTTTCGCATATGTACATGAGGAATTCGTTAATTAATGGCATGCTACAAGAGGGACTGGGTCCAGTGTCTCCTATGGCTTCCTCACCCATCCCTCTTGCTTTGCTCCAGCGTATCAATTGAGAAGCAGATGGAGCAATGTGTTCCCAGTAGATCATAAACACACACACTGATGGTAACTTTGTGTAGAATCTTATTTGAGCATCAGAAGCACAAAATTGACTGATGATGATTGGGGTTGGTAAGGTCACACACTCCAGTTTGATTTCCAACTCTTGAATGATCTCTGCTGCCTCGTCTACAGCACCTGTGGTACAAAAGAGTAGAGAAGGCAGAATTATTTCATTACTATATAAAACTAACTGAAAGTCACCAGAATTTTAGAAACATGTTGGAAAAATAGACCCTATGTTGACATATGTTTATACAGCTGATAAATATTTAACCTTCAACCACTTAAAAAGATATGCACAATTATATATAAATATTTGTTATTGCTGTTGTGATTCATTATGTGGTTATTCATTTCCCTTGTTTCTGGTCTTTGTTCTTTTTCTGCCCTGATCCCCTTTCACATCCAGCATTAATATGTCAATAGTGCCTGGTGAGAAGTTATTCCAGGAGAATAGACTTGGTACAACATCTGAGTTAGTCGGCTGTAAACATAAGTACTGCCCCTTTTAATAACAAATTTGGGTCCTTCCTCTCGCCTGACCGCCTTAACCCACTTTTGTCTTACATCGATAGATGTTAGAAACGAATGGAAATGGAAGCAGGCCTGCTTCAGAGCATAGGAAAAACAGCCAGATTCTTTTAATTCATCAATTCATTATTTTTGTTTTTGTAATATAACTAACTTGCCGCCAGAGGGCAAACGTTATCCAGCAGATAGATAGACAGACAGACAGATTTTCTTTTGTCTTTTATTTTGAAAGGAACACACACAACCGGAAACCATGCTAGTTTCAATGTTCTTCCCTGTTCAGAGCCACCCAGTACCTCCTAACAACCAAAACCGGTTTCATGTTGCAACGAAGGAACCCGTCTCGCAGTTCTGGGTCCAGAACGAACGAAGAGGTATCAGACTTTGGTTTAATTGCTTAAGCAGGTAGCGAGAAGGAAATGGGGCTTGCAGAAGAAGCGGAAGCCATTTAACATATACTTAGCCTGGTTCTGACGAGCAGCGTCCACCTATTAGTGCTGCGGCGTGGAGAGAAGACTGTCTTGGAGTTTACGTGTTTGACTTAAAAGGAACCGTGTATAACAAGTAAGTACAAATGAAGTTTATAAAACGAATTGTTAAATGAACAGGCTAATTTCATGGTTTGAACTCATGTTGTTAGCTACGTTAGCTAGCAGCCAGCGGGAGTCTTCTTGCGGTGTTTATAAATGGTTTTAACCCAGTTTGACAAGCTTTATTTTAAATTTACGCTAATTGATTTTCGTAGAAACCTCTCCTTTTAGCTCTCCAGTCTTGACAAACTCTACATGAATTAACTGTAGTTCTCTGAGCCATCTTTCTTTGAGCCTAACTCGTAAACTTATCCTAACAGGGTTCTAAATATACATCAAGGCGTAGGAGCTGATATCTGCTGAACTATCTGACCTGCTGTGGATTAAAAAGAACGTTGATATCTGAATGCTATAACAGGATTTGTTGGGGTGTTATTTCTTGTTTTTTTTTTCTTCTAAATTAGAAGCTTTTTTCATTCTAATAATAAGAGTATTCTACTTTATGAGTAAAGTTTTTAATAAAATGTGAACAGAACCCTGTAACAATCTCGATTTTAGAGGTTAAACAAAACTTTAAGATTAAATAAATAACAGCTATGTTTTTAAAACTTCCTTTTATATGTATGGATGGATTGTTAATATAGTATAAACATAAAATATGCCAAATTGATTACATTTGAGTTAATTTATTTTGATTTACAATTAGCATACAAATTATTATTCTTTAAGTAAAACATTACAGTGGTGTGTTCACTGGGACTGGGGGAAAACATGTTTCTTAATGCTGTTTGGCTGTGGTGCGTTCATGAACTGCACAATTAAATGAGATTTTTGAGTTTTAGGTAGACAGATCACTGATTAAGTTGATTCACAGCCACTTTGTTGGTGCATCTCTGTAAATCTGCATTTTAGATTATTGTTTTTTCTGAAAGGAGCGGTTTTATGGAGAAAAGAGATCGTCTTTAAGTGTTTTAAAAAAGTCAAATAACTATTCAAATGTTTTGGATCCCAAAATAAATAAAAAATTATTCTAATATTTAGTTCAGTTTGTAGTTTTCTGGAGTTAAAGACAACATTTTTACAACAACAACAAAAGCAGTAAATCGGGCTTTAAACGTTAATTAGTTTGTTTGTAGGAAGAGTTTTCTCTTCTAACAATCTCATGCAGAGCTCTGTCTGGATCTCTGCCAACAGTGTTTTGAGCAGAACATTCTTGAGACCTAAGGTCCCACCATGCTGGTCAGTGGGTTGTGGGAACTTCTGGGTAAAGTTAAGTTCTTTACTGTAGACAGAAATAGGAACATTGACCTACAGCAACCAACTAAGAGAAACAGAGCACAGATAACAAAATTCTTTAGAAAGATCAAATTTAGCAGCAGAGATGCCAAATGCAGGGAATCGTGGGAAAGTAGAAAAAATTGCCATTCTATGCCTTAACAAAAAAGGACCAACTGCATTAACTCTATCGTTATATTTTTTCCCTACCAGGTACCATGAGCAGTGAGCTGAACGTGCCGATGGGTTCCCCTGTCCCCGGGGTCTCAGAGCGAGCTCCAGACAACGGTGGCATGGACTACAGGGACTGGGTACGACGCAGCTACCTGGAGCTGGTCAGCTCCAACCACCATTCAGTGCAGGCTCTGTCCTGGAGGAAACTCTACCTGAGTCGGGCCAAACTGAAGGCCTCCAGCAGGACGTCTGCACTGCTGTCTGGTTTTGCAATGGTAAGTTATTTCAGTCACTTGTTTTCTATTTGCTTGGTTAAAAACCACAGCAGGGGTTATATTTCCAGGAAGCTGCTGTTTCTGCTGCTTACTCTGTTCTGGTTAAATGATTTATGTTGACCAGGAAATGGTTTAAAATGCCCTCTTTATGGTTTCTAGATCTAATTTATCAGGGTTCTAATGGGTGCTTGAAATCTTTGTAAATGCTTGAATATTAATATGAAGTTGTCAAGGTTTTGAAAGTGCTTAGATTTTTATTAACTGAAATTGGTGGTAGCATCTATAGGAAAAGGAAGTAAAACATTAGCTTTGACCCTACATTCACACTGTAGGAGAAATTTCCATAGAGATGATTTCCTGGTGTTTGTGCCACACCTTTCTCCATTAAGTTTATGGGTATTTCTGTTTATCCTGATGCAAATTTTAAATTTAAAACTTCAAATACGGCTAAAGTGCACATGGAAAGTCCCAATGTAAATGTATACATTTTTATGGTACATTTAACCTTATTTCTTTAACTTTTCTAGTGCAAACTGTTCATGTATGTGTTAATCATCTACAGTTTAAGATGCTGCAAAAACCAGAACTTCTGTTGCATTTTCCTCCATCTATAAGTAGAGCTCCATGGAGTCCATTGAATCATTTAAACCCCCTCCACCCCGGTTTAACCTTTTGGTGTCCTGAGTGTTTTTAGCTCATGATTCCTGCTTTTTTAAAATCTCTCCCTGCTTGAGCACAGCTGATGTTTTTTTTTTATGAGTGATTAACCACTGTCACCTGTTTTTTATTTTATTTTATTTTATTAGGTGGCTATGGTGGAGGTAGAGTTGGAGGTGGAGTACAGTTACCCCCGAGCGCTTCTCATCGCCTTCAGCGTTTGCACCACTGTGCTGGTGGCAGTGCACCTCTTCGCTCTGCTGGTCAGCACCTGCATCCTGCCCAACGTTGAAGCCGTCAGCAACATCCACAACCTGAACTCTGTCAGCGAGTCACCTCACGAGCGCATGCACCAATACATCGAGCTGGCATGGGGCTTTTCCACCGCCCTGGGCATCCTGCTGTTCTTAGCGGAAGTAGTGCTCCTCTGCTGGGTCAAGTTTCTGCCCGTAGACTCCGGCGGGGCCAAAAAGGCAGCCCCCTGCAGCACCACGACATCCAGCACCTCCGACGTGAGGCCCACCCCCTCGGCACCACTGGACAGCGGCTGGCAGGCGGCGCTGGCCTCCACCATCATCATGGTCCCTGTAGGGGTGATTTTTCTGGTGTTCACCGTCCACTTCTATCGCTCTCTGGTGCGCCATAAGACGGAGCGCCACCACCAGGAGATTGAGGAACTGCACAAGATAAAGGTGCAGCTGGACGGCCACGAGAGAGGCCTTCAGAATGTGTGAACATCAAAGATGGACTTCTCTTCGTTACATATTTATCAAGCCTTTACCTTCTCTGCCATTTGCTCTGGATTAATGTCTAGAACACATGGGCAGTGAGCTTTACAGCCTGTTACGTTACACTTCTAACAGCTAGTATGCATCAGACGGCTAATTTATTCTTATGGTGATATTTTAGGTTTTGTTTTTGATTTGTGGACTGTTAGTTAAGACAAAACTTAAAGGTTTACAGAGAAAAAGGGCTATTATGCTCAGTCTACCAAATATGCTATGTATTTAATGTGTTGAGTGCTAGTAGTGGCTCCATGTTGAAGCGGTAATGTCCTGTATTCACTCTGAGCGTAGTTCATCTCTGATCTGTGAGACAATTCAGGATAAAAGGGCAGGTTTCTTATTTTAGCTGTTTTTCTTCCACCGCTAGGAAAGAAATCAGCTGACGTTTTAAGCTAATTAATAGCTGGTTTACATGATCAGCCAAACATGGTATTAAAAAGGAGCCTTTCTTATGAAGAGGAGACAATATCAGAGTTACGAGGCATGTCAGAGTCCTTAACTTGGAGTAGGACGGATTAACTGAAAATATAGATATAAACGATTAATCTTGACCAGTTTATTTAATCTAATTCAGGATTTTAAGCATTTGGAAGTGAGTTGCTCTTAAAAAATAATAATTTAAAGTGCCAAAGTAACAACATGCTTTCCTGCTTTTATATATATTGTATATTCAGATACCAAATACTTCTCTATGGGTTCCATAAGAAATGTGGAGTCCATTTGGATAAAAGGCTACTGAACCTCTTAATGTTTATATTCAGGAGTTGTGTTTAATGCTCTGATTTTTGTTTCGCTCTTATGACAGCTGGAGAGTATTTCTCCACCATATGTGTGTGCTTGGAGTAGCATGGTGGCAGGGAAGTCTTAAAAGCAAAAAAAAAAGTGTTGCATTTTTATGAAATAGTTCAGATTTTGGCTGGCCTCACTGTGTTTTCACCCCAAATCTTTTAAACATTTCTCCCATATGTAGCTTATCTGTTACAAAGACCGTGCAGCCTGTGTAGAAAGCACCAAACCAGTCGATTGTCGTTACAAATGCTGCTCAAAATGCTTAAATTCAAGTGTTTTTGTCCACATCTCATTCTGCCTTACAGAAATACTGCCTTTAATGAGCTACTGCTTTGCTTTGGTCATAACACAAGCACATCTTTCTCTGGAAACATTAAAAATGTCTAATTGTAGAAGATGAACTGTGACAGAGCAGCTAGTTTTGAGGTTTATTTGAAGTGTGAGCTTCTTGGAAGAGTGCAGGATAAGGAACATTTACTATTTTAAAACGTTTTTAAACACGTACCGACCTATCACATTCCGAATAACATGAATGACCAAAGTGTCGCTCAGTTACTGTTTCTTTCTACTCAAATGAGACAAAAGTGCACTTGTAGTTCATTTGATAGTTTTGTTTTTTCTTATCAGAATGTCTTTTGTGTTTTTTCATGTGATTTGTGCCGAACGCTGCAGACGTTTGTGGAGATGGAGATGCTTTTGACACCCTGGAACATACTGCCAAGATAAAACTTAAGGTGGTTTTCTTTTGTACTTAAGTCAGAACCAAATGGTTAAAATGTCATACGAGGACGAACTTTACCTCTGTGGTGAGATATAAGTGATGTCGGAGGAGCTATGGTGGGAATACCTACCTAAATGGGTCTTTGTGCTACTTTAGTTTCTGTGAAATTTTGGACTTTTGTTATAAAGTTTTCCATTAAATTGCATGTTTTCTTGTGTATGCATCTTTTGATTAAATATTTAAATTAATATTTAATAATATTAATTAAAGAAACACTGATTAGGCATCTTTTAAACTACAGTTGGCATAAGTATTTTCATTTGGGGCTTTTAAAGGTGCACTATGTAACTTTTTCATATTTTTAAATCTTTTCCTTGAGCCACTATGTGCTAATATGAGCCTTTACAGGGTTGAAAACTCACTCAGCCCCATCTGCTGCTTGTGCCCAGAATACCACGTTTGCAACTTCTGAGTCTCTGGTCTGGTTCCCTGAAGTCTCACAAAGTCATGTATCTCGCGAGGGTTAGGCTAATCCGATGTGGCTAGCTGTTATGTTAGCACCGGAGTGTTTTTAGCTCATGAGTCCTGCTTTTTTTCCCCATCTCTCCCTGCTTGAACACAGCTGATTTCTTTGAATGAGTGATGAACCGCTCCAGTAGAAAGCAACGAAGGCTGAGGAGACATTTCAGCTGTTAGATTTCTGAGCAGACAATGCTAACATTTTTATGACAGTGATTTAAACGGGGTGTTAAACCAAAACTGCATAGTACGCCTTTACCGTTTGATTTTAACCTTTTTCACCATCATCTTTAATGTTTTTAAAAACAGAAACTCTGTTCTTAGGTTAGAATTGGTGTATTATCTCTATTCCACGTAAGATTGAAAAAAATACTGCCTCAAATACAAACGCATCTAAGTTTTTAATAAGCGGTGCTGAAGGTTCTGGGGTGTCCTTCAATCCAACAAGCTAATGAATTCCTCATTAGTGATCATGATTGACCACAGCTGGTACTTTTGCTTTAAATTTTTGGAAGGCAATCATCCATCATCTTCAGGTGGACACTTGTTCAGGAACCACCGAGGTGAAGAAAATGTCCATTTTCATGAAGTGAACGAAGCCCCTGCTCCAAAGTTTCCTTCAAGCTTGACTGAAAACTGCAACTGCCTCCATCCTGAATGATCCAATAGAATAATCAACTAGAATTCACATAAAAGCTTAAAATAGCTTTAGACAAATAGTTTTCATTATGTTTCTACTTAACAACCAACAGCAGGATTTAGCCTGCCTCTGGTGTTTTTAGTACCTAACCGATGTGCGCCCTCCTGTGGCGACTCTGTGTACTGAACCTACATCTGAACAATAGAGTAGTGAAAATGCCTTTTCCAATACTTTTCCACACCAGTCAACAATTCTGTGTTTTTCTGTCAATATGGGGTGCTGTGTGAACATTGAGGAAAAAGAATGAACTTAAATGATTTTTAAATGACTGCAATATAAGAGTGAAAAGTTGAAGGGGGTTTGAATACTTTCCATACCCACGTATTTGAGTTTGTAAGATGTTGACCCTGTGCGGACAGAAAATTTTAAGTTTGTGCACCCAGCTCTTTTTAAAAATATATTGAAGTCCTACCCTGGAAAAAGAACAGCTCAAACCAGTAATTAAAAACCTCAAATGATGACTTTTCATCCATAATGATTTTTATCAACATTTCTCACCAAAAATAATTCTCAAATATAAAAATAAAGATCACACAAAGTTCTGACCAGGTAAAATTTAATACCTACAAAGTTTTGAACACAGCAGAAATCATGAGAAAGTGATATTAGTTGAGAAGACAAAACACTCCACGACGGCACATTTTGTCAGTAACAGAACTCCAAATATTCAGCTTTGTACTGAAGTTTTTATCTCCTTTAAAATCTGGAAAAAAATCTAAGAGAACCTTTTTTTTTTCCTGACAAGTGTTCAGCCTGCCATTACTTTTCCAGACCAGCAGAGGGCGCACAGTGCACATTTTATAGCACAGTCAAATTTAAAAGTTCTATAGTTTTCAGAATAAAGGTGCTGATCTTTTAGGGTTTTCTTTTCATCTTTCACTGCTTTACATGCATACGCTACATATTATATCAGTCCATTTCCAAACACATCAGTTCATATAAACTCTTCTCAATCTCAGGGGATTATTTGGGATAAATAAATACATTAGCTTCTGGAAAATGAAATCTGTTTTGAATCTCACAAACAAAATACCACGATCACAAGATACAATCTAATTTGAACTCTTAAATGTAAACAAAGGCAAAACAAATAAAGAAAGTGAAGATGTTAGTTCACCTGTTAGATCGAAAACATTTAGACGCATGTTTTCTTAGGAGGAAAATAAATACAGATTTCAAGAAGGTAGTCCCAAATGCGCTTAGCTTTTGAAATGGCTTTAGGATAAAATGTTGATGACTTTGATTTGAAAAAGCAAATCTGCTTTGAGTACAAACTAGAGTCCTAATGCCCTCTCAGCTTTAATGACAGTGGTAAGTTCCATCAGGTGATTCTAAATTTAAAATCTAAATTCTGGTTGATCTGTTGCAGCACTCAGGAATGTTTAACACAACAGGAGGAGTGCTTGTGGTTGTCTGACTGTGTTGCAGATTTCTAAAAGTGACTTCAGAGCCATTCTAACGTGTATTTTTTTCTTCACATTTGTGTAACGTGATCACAGCTATCAATTCATTTACATCCACAACGAGCAGCTAGATGTGCTAAATAAAATCTTCAATACTTCTCTTGATACTCACTAAGCGTTCCTCTATATCTTTCACTAAAGAGGAGAAGGCGCACAATGGCAGTTTTTTATTTATTTATATACATTTTTGGAACCTCTTGTGACCAATCAGTATTATAGCTTACTCCTTCTCATTGAGATTGTATAAGAATAAATTATTTTCAAACTGGGTAAAAAGGTGTGATCACAAAGTAAAGATTAGGCTGTATGTTACCTTTAAATATTTACAAAAAAAAGACTGATTTGGAGTGAATTAGCTGAAAAATAATTAGCAACTTTAGCCAATCGAAAATTTTATAGTGCAAGAAATCCTTTTGTTTACTCTTCCTGAAAAGTGATCTTATACAAAACCTTGTTTTAAAAAACACAAACAAAATCATTTTTAGAAAATAATAAAAGACAACATTACACAACATGTCTCAGATATATAGTTGCTTTACGAGTTTACAGTGATGCTAAAAACAGCTGTGATCTGAGAAGGCGCTGAGCATTACGACGTCTATTCTTTGTGCAAAAAAACCAAACTAATGGTGGTGTTGAGTGTGTGAGCTGATGAAGGCATCTAACAGAAAATAAGAAAAGGGAAAGTCAGCATGCAGTTTAGGGACAGTAAGGCAGCTGAACATCCGGTCTTCTCTGTCTGAAAGCTCCACAAAAATACTGAACCAAGTTGTTCATCATGATGAGTTTTTCTCAAAGCAAAACGAGACTGGAAGCTGAAGTTTTGTTTGAGTTTCTGAGCCAGTTTTAACGCTTATATTGACATAGAAAGAGCTGGTTACCCTGAAGAATTGAGGTTTTATTATTTTTAAATGCATAATGTGATCAAACAATTAAACTATAGTTCTGAGGATAAAAATAAAACCCGCGAGCAGCTTTTAGGAGTGTTTTTGAAGTCATTTTTTTTCTACTTTGAGACTTCTGTCGTCCTCACTTTATCATCGATATCCAAAATCATGCACAGTTTGTCCCGATAATCAAAACATTCAAAATTTATGAGCCGCCGAGACTTTGAGACGACATGCCACAGGGTATAAAACACAATGGAAAACAACTCAAATCATCAATTTGACAGCTAACGTAGCTTATAATCAGTCAAAAGGCAAAACAAAAAACTGACGAAACTATTTGAAGGCTGCCCCTATGTGGACAAATAACCTCGTCTTTGCTCATCTTCATGGTGGGAAACCCTCTTTTATGGGCCGATTCCTTTACTGGAACCTACTGGGATTACAGCTGAGGGGTTTTAGACTCTGAAGCTCTCTCCTTTGCCGTCGATGTGGCGCAGACGCAGGTAAACGTCAGTGCCGATGCCCTGCATAGACTGCACGGACAGAGAGCCCCCGAGGTACTCGGCGTAGGCCCTGGAGGTGGGCAGGCCGAAACCAAACCTGGGGAACACAGAGACGTAAACGAGCAATCAGCTGTGTCACTATGTAGGTAAAACACTAACAAAAAGAGGAATAAGACAGCTAAGCTGCAGGTTAATATGGGAGCTTACCCATGCATTGGGTTGGACTGGTTTCCACTGTTGGTAATGGTATTAAACAGGTTGCTCATGCGGGGGTCCTGTGCGCTCTCCTCTGCAGTGCTGAAGTGGTAGTCCATCACTTTGTCTATGATGTTGTGAGGAATGCCTCCTCCACGGTCTGAAATCCTAAACGAGATAATAAATCTGTCTTAGTTCATCCTGAACAAACCTGATATGCTCAAGAGTTTACCGAGAGAACAAAAGTTTTTTATGTTAAAATGAACTCGGCTAATCTTAGCTACATATACAGTAACGTTTTGTGACTTCCTGCCACAATAAAACTCAGGTTTCAAATCTTTTTCTGTTTTTGGATTTGTACATCTCAGCCACTTACTCTGCTTTTTTTTAGGAACAGTACCAGTTTGTGTTTTCATTATAAATCAGAGTAAAACCTACACCCCTTCAAAGCAGATATTTTCACCAGGACAAAGCAAAAAAAAAAAAACATAAGGGTATTAACGGGGGCTGCATTCCAATTCTGCAGCCTCCAGTCACAGAAATCAGTGGGGAAAACAATCAGATGATAAGGCTAGATGAACCCTTTAGTCAGTTTATGTCCATAGTGCAGAATATTCTTAGATTTGTTTAGATCTGAACTTTTAAAGTAAAAAAGGGTAGAGTAAGGTTTATGTACTCGCCTGATGACAAAGTCAATGTCGTTATTGGCGATGGTGACGACCACATCAGGGACATTGTACGGTGTGTCCAGGTGGCTTTCCATAGTGGCTCTGAAGAGACAGAAAAATTGAGGTTTTGCAAATATTCAGCCAGTTTTACCTAAATCATAACTTTTACATGATTGTCCCTAAAAAGAGATATGTTCTAGTCAAAGTTTCTGAACACATTACCCTGATAGCAGCCATAAGCAGCTTTTTAAAAAGTGTAAATGGCGAAGTGGTGTGTGTGTGTTTTACCTCATGGCGTTCTTCAGGAGCTCAGGCAGGATGTAATCCAGAGGCAGAGGGATGAAAGGGAAACGAGCCGCCACGTGTCCGTTGATCCTCACCCTGGGAGAGTTACCGTACTGATGCTCACACAGACGTCTGTGGGACAAAAGGAAGATCAGTCATCAGACAGTAAACTCAACACAACAGAGATTTTACAAAAGTGCTGAAATAAATCGTGATACGTGGCAAATAATCACAACCAGGAGATTTTGGAAATTATTTTAGGTTCAAAGGCTGATGTCGATGAATCAGAGAAAAAAATACAATTATAAATTAAAATCACAAAAAACTGTGTAGATTATTTGATTTAATGAAAAGTTATCATTTTGTAGCCAGTCTAGACTAAATCCCTAAAATGAGAGCTAGAAATCACCACAGCAGCATTGTTTACACACCTAAAGCTGCCTCAAAACTTTGAGGAAGTTCACAGTAAAACAAAGTCACAGCTGAGCAGTCCACACAAAACAGGAAGGCTCCTGGTTGGACGTTTGTTTAAACTTGGTAAAAAAAACAATTAACTCCTTAAAAAACTTTAAGATAACAGAATGTAAATAGTAGAGATAACCATATCTAAATCAAAGTTCCAGCCACACAGACACAAGAGTCCCTAAACGTTTATCAGCTGACCTCTGACACATCTCTGTCCATAACGAGCTCATTCAGAAGCACAAAGTCACACAAAGGTGATGAAACAACCACGCTGGAGCAAACACTCACCTGGCAAAGTCCACCCACTTCTCTATGATCTTTTTGGGAGACAGACGTCTGCAAATAATCCCAACAAAATCAGCCTGGAACCAAACAAACACATTTTAACTCAAATCACAAAACAAATAATCATCATAATCATTAACTCTGGAAAAACTGTGGTTTTATTCACATCAGTGAAAATTAGAGGCAATTTAGAACATGTGGACAACACTGAAGCCATTTAGGTGTGCTATACACCAGTCTCTGGACACAAAGCTATATATAAAAAATCCTCTGGATTATGAAACATTCACACGTACATTATCTTCATGTAGGGCAAGATGGTGCGTGGCCAACATCCTGATTCCCAGACGAGAGCACAGTGTGGTATCCAGGAAGTTCCTGATGATCATCTCATCCTGGAAGAGCAGGAAAATATAGCTGCAGGTAAAGTCAACTAACGACTTTAACAGGACAGAAAACAGCTGATAACAACAGAATCCAAAGATTGACGAATGATAAACCAAACAAATAAACTTTAAAGGAGCAGGATGAAAAACTAAACTCATGAGCGACGCGCCTGGCGCTGCGAGTAACTGCAGCCCGGTACGGGAGCGCGCACAAACTCCTCACTAAAGAAAAAAAAAAACCCTCCTGCCCCCCCATTCCTTAAATCTTTGATTAAAAACACATTGACTGGTTTCTTGAGAAAAAGGCTTCTCATCAATCAATTTTAGATTAAAAAACACAAAAACAAGCGAAGACTAAAATAAAGTAACACTTTATGGACCCATAATGTCTGTTGGAGGACTGCGAGTGCAGCTCTTCTGGTACCTGGATGTGTCTGCGACACTCCCTGAAGCCCTGGGCCAAATTGGTGACAACGTCTTTGTGATCATCCAGCAGCTGCTGCACCAGTTTACAGAACTGAGCCTCCTCGTCCTGATCCTTGATCTGTCAAAAGGAGCAGACTCCACATCAAACCTGGAAATCCTGACTTTCCTAGAGATCAGGATTATTTTTAATATGCCACCCCCCCCCCCCACACACACACACACACACACACACACCTGTGTCTTACTTGTTTTCTAGTTCTAAGTTTATATCCACATATCGTTCACAAATCAAATCACTTTTTCTTGTTTTGATTTTTGGTTTCAAATAAAAAAGGAAAGAAGGAATGATACACAGATTCCTATTATATGTTGTTATGATGTAACTTATTTGATAACTGATCTTTCAAAACAATTAAAATTAATATCTCATCTTCAGCATTTACTTTTTAAAGTCCAGATGTTTCTCATATGTGGTTTCTTTTGAGTTCGCATTCAGGACTGGCTCAGAGCTGAGTAGATTCACTAATCCTGGAGCTGCTTCTTACAAACCAATCACAATTGTGCTCAGAATGAGACCTCCTCCCTGAGAAACGCTAAACATGAACTCACGAATCTGAGTCTGCCCATCTGTGTGTGCTTCCTGTTTTTGTCTGTGCGACACTCACCTGAGGAAAGTCACTCAGCATGTGGTAGGCTCTGATATACAGTTCATGCTGCAGGAACAAAAGGACATGCACAGGTTAAAAGTTAAAATGCTCCTCTGTAAAGGTCCGTTCAAGCAGAAAGCATCACGCCATCAGAACCAGACCTAACCGGGTCCCACGGCAGTGCCAACAGGCCCTCATGTGACTTACATAAGGGAACATTTTGAGACGCTTCACTGAACAAGTTCTTCTGCAAACCAGCCAAAAATCAGAGTTTGTTCCAAACATTTTTACTTTTATTTTTAATAAGTGCATGCACACCAATCCACACATGAAAAGGGATCTGCTTTATGTAATCATCACAAAAAGCTCTGAGATACCAGAGAAGGAGGAATCTGGGTGAAAGTTCATCAGCAACAGAACAACGGTTGTGAAGGCGGGAGAAACCAGCTGAGAGAGATGCCGACTCAGCTGTTATGTCACAAAAACCCTCCCTTTGTTCCAGTCCAGAGCTACTTTTATACAGTTACAGTGATTGTTGTAGCAGGATTTTTGTAATGTCAGAGATAGCGGAACATGTGTCAACATCGACCGTCTACAAAGTGGTTTTGAGGAATGTCGTTTATTCAAAAGGAAACTAAACAGCATGTCGCTAAGAACCTGTTCCCACTGATTTCACTATAAGCAGATGTTACTGCTTGTTGTTTTAGTTACTTCACAATTTTACTAGTTCACACTACCAGGAGTAACTTATCCATATACTATATGAATCTTTGTTTTTCCTCCATAAGGTACCATGTATTTACTTTCTTTTACACCAGATGCATCCACTGCTAAACTACAGTGTGAATATTTATGATCATCTTTGTGTTGTGGCTCTGCCGAGTTCTGTGTAGACTATTTTTGATATGGATAAAATGTACAGAGTGGAAAGTCGACTAGCTGTAAATTCACATCATTTGAATTTATTACTATGTTGCTTGATCATTTTTTACCTGTGTACTTGTGAGAATCTAGATGAAAAGCAGCTGAATCGAATTCAATCTGCAGCTAATTTGTAGATAAAGTGGACCACCTGTTGTTTTTCAAATGCATGAAGTCAAGCAACCAAACACAGAAAGAAAATCCACCTTAAAAAGCTCACAAATTAAATCAGTCCAGTGCCTGGTCTAGGTAAACCCAGGAGCTTGGGAGTGAACTACCCTGTTCTGTTTCTTAAATCCTCCCTAGTGGGAACAAGAGCGGTGATAGTGGATGTTAATACTGGTCAAAATAATCAAGTAACTCCCACAAACACTAAGCCCTCGTCGTCGGTGAGAAAAGTACAATCAACATTCTTTCCCAGGTCAGCTGAATCTGCAGCAGGTATTTATCAGCTTCAGCTCCAATCAGACTGATTTATAAAACCTCATCATCAACCTGCCACCACAGCCAGAAATATTCTCTACAGAAGCTGTCAACAAGTTAGAAATAAATAATTTAAACTCGTCTATTTTAAAAGCGTGACCCTTCCTTCCTGTTTTCTCTTATTTACAATGAGAAAGAAGAACGTCTTATTTTATTCAGGTTTACACGTTACGCAACGGATACTTAAATAGTTTAAAATAACATTTTACTCATATTTTTGAACCAACTCCACTAGTAAAAACCCACAGATTATTTTGGAAGTTTGTATGTTTTGTCTATAAAAGTAAATCGGTTAACTTGTCTAATCAGAGTGGGACTTTATTCATTATGGATGCTATGAATGGCTGGGATTAAAATTCTGCTTTAGTCTGGACCAGAAAAATGAATATATTCTTAATAATACCATGCATTATTGCTGATAAAGCCTTGTATTTTCTCCATTTTCACGTTTTAAAAGCTTTATTCTTAAAATAGGTCAATTATTTGGCTGAAACCCTTAATAAAATTGTGCAACCCTTCCCACTACAAAGATCCATCATCTTAGAGATGCTCTTTGACACTCACTTATGTTTTTAAATTCAATATTTAAATAAATACTTGAGGAATTTTTTGTCATTGCACTATTGTCGTGTCTTCTGTTGTCCCTGCCTTTTTTTGAATGCGTACATTTAACAAAAAATGATAAAAGCATGTATTTTTTTCTGCTTCTTCATGCTATGTTGTCCATGTCATCTTTTCACACAAACATTAGGACAAAATTAAATGTTATTCAAATTTAACAAAGCTTCCCAACTTTGGAGGAAAATACAATCCGAGTAATCTTTTTTGGGTCATTCAAAGTTCACTGACGACTCCTGTGTTCTGTCCCAAATACCACTTTCCTTTTAAAGACTCTGCTCCAGTGTTTGCTCATGTATAGCTTCACATATCATAAAACTAAATTATCTACATGTTTTTTAGGATTTGTGTTCTTACCACTTGCAGAATGGTGGGGTTGCAACCAATGATGAAGGGCAAACTGCGGAAGCCCTTGATGCGGTGGGCGATCCGCACAGGCAGCTCCTTGTGAAGGTACTTGGCACTGCTCTGAGATCAGACACACATATAATAGTTAGAACCTTGTGAGGTAGGAGTCACACTCTGCAGTGCTCTCAGCATGAAGGAACTGTTTACCAAGATGTGATGTCCATCAGGAGACTTCCCAGAATAAAGGAGGGTTGCTAAGGTTAGTCGAACTGAGGCCTGAGAAAAAAAAACGCACAATGTCATGTACACAGTTACAACTGCATGTTGTGAAAGATGTCTCAATAAAAGTTTTTTGTCTCAAATCAAATCTTTCCTTAAGGATGGCACAAAATACGTCTATAAGTTCTTAATAGATAACTTTATTAAAATTATTATTTTAATATTGTATCTTAGTAAAATATGTTCAAATACATCAAAAATCTACTGTAAATGTTTGAAGATATGCAATCAAACAAGAAACTCAAATACATATTTGACTTGTATTGTATACACACCAATATGTATGTTTTTGTTCAGCAAATGAAAAACTACTAATATCCATGTATTATAGAAGAAAACTATGGAAGCAGTCTAAAAGAGAATCTAACTGAGCAGCAAGTATGACATGTTTGAGAAACAACAGGACACATAGAAAACATTGTTATGAAACATGCAACACAAGTCACATTAAATATGGTGTAAAATAATATCTCTAATAACTAAAATCTAGCTGCTCAAACAATTCTAGGTCTTTAAATTACATATTAACGATATTCACATTTTAAAGTGCACCTAAATAAAACAACAAGACTGGACCAGTCTGACCACAACTGCAGGAGATCTGCTTTAGAATGAGACTGGATCTCATATTAATATCAACAACAAATGAGCTCTAGCAGGCACACCTAAGTCAAACAACCAGTAAATTCACAGGCTAGCTTTGTTTACCCTGATATGAAGATGTAAAGGGCTTTGGACAAGAGCAAAGAGTGTCAATGTGAAACTTGTAAGTGAAGTTCTTTCAGGTCCTATGCACGGGAACCTAAATCTGGTCCTTTTGTTCCTTTCATAACCACTTAACCCAAGCCAAAATAGGAAGCATGTCCTCCAAGACTAAAGAGAAACCATGTCAGGAGGTTAACTGATTTTAATCTGCTAGATATAAAAAGAGCTGAGCCTGTGCTACTCTGAAGCACCATCCACAGCTTATTCACAAATGTCACTGTATTAGAAAAAAATATGTTAGTTATGCAACTTAAAACAACACGAAAGAGCTGTAAATTCCTTCCCCTTTTCTTGTAGTGAAGAACTTCTAAGCTCAAATTCAGGATGATTAAGGTAAAATGGCAAACAACAGGCATCTGGTAAAGCAAAGCAGCCACAAGTTTCTAACAGAAACAAAAACATCTGGCTTTTGCCAAGAAGTGAGAAAAAAAACATTGTTGACAAAAAGTTCGTTTCAGTCAGAAATTATCCAGATTCGGCCACATATTCATTGATCGAATGTATATTTTATTGTTTATTAGTAATTATTTACAATAAATAAATGCTATTTTCAGGATAAAATGGGCAAGATGTTTAAGGCAACAAAAGCTTTTGGATTGACTAAATACAAATCGATGAAACTTCACCCATCAGCTGTTGCGATTTTCACACGTCGACGCTGTTGCTCAAATAACATCTTCGCATAAACAAATGTGTTTACTTGTTGTCAACAGCTGTTTTGAGTTTCTTTTAAAATGCTTAGTTAGCTAAACATCATGTTCTTTACGACGCTGCATTCAAAGTTCCGTAACACGGATAAAGAAATTAGAACATCACGTAACGGATCCGTGACTTTTACACAAAATATGTTTATATAACAATAATTATATAGATATAACTAACGTTCTAAAGAGTTTAAAGTAAGCAGGGAAATCTCATATGTCCAGTTTTTAATGTTTTTATTGAAAATTATAGTCTATATAAAATACCGAAAATATAAAAATGTAGGGTTTTTTGGAAACGAATTTATTTATATATAAAGAAAAGACGAGCTTCATTCCATCACTTAGTTTGCGACCTTTATTTTACTTGATTGGCTTACTTATTAATGAAGTAACCTACAGAAATGCGCATTTACTGTTTTTTTCCTAACCTTGAACGCATCTCCAACTGTGCTAGCCGCTAGCTTTGCTATCAAGCATCAGCTAGCTCTTTACCACAGATGCATGATCACCTTCCAGGGATAGAAAACTAGCATTAAACCCCCATTCTCACCTTCTCCGCAGAAACGTCGATTGCAGACTGGTTGTAAAATGAAGTGACAGTCTTCGACCGCTCTCTTGCCAGCTCTGAAATTCCCTGTGCCGAGGATGTCGAGCGGAATCTGTGACTACCGGTGCCCGACATAGGCGGTAATGTTTTGGAAGCTGGGGCCAGCAAGAAGCTATTGAGCCTCGGTCTGGCCCTGCTAGTGACACCGCTCAGCATCTCCGCAGCTAGACCCGCCAGTCTCGGACGCATGTGGAGATGAGCCGTGAGGGCGAGCAGGGCTGGCCTGTTCCCGTAGAGACACAAATTTCCACCGCTGCTATGAGGCCATTAGGGGTCGTATCGTTGAAGTGCACAAAGGCATGAATCTGAATACAGTAGCGAGGGGTACAGAAAGGCCTTTGTGCTTATTGGCCAGTGAGATAGAGATCTGGGAGAACGACGTGACCGATCAGCCAATCAGTTTGTCGACTGGGGGCGGGGCGAAGTGGAAGCAACGCCCCTTCCACCCACACGGCACAGACTGTACTGTACTCTGCGTTACAGACAGGAGGAATGGGCGCATTAGAATCCTTCAATGGAATTAGTAACAACTAAATAATACAAATAAATTAGATTCAGTAATTCACAGCTGCTCGTATAATACAAATATTGTATATTAATGCAATCCTATTATCATAAATCAACATTCCATAAAGGTTACATCATTGTTCCGGATTATTTAGAGGTAACAACTTTCTGGAAATGTTTCCAAAAGTCACATTTTGAAAGTGCTAACTTTCCAGGAACCTTCAAGAAACATTCTCTTAGTTCACAGTGTAACTTAAAAAAAACTATCCTTTAAAAAGTTGGGTTTGTAAACAAAAGCGTTTAAATAAAATGTGTAGAATTTAAGGAGGAATTAATTTTAAATAATGAGGAAATTGACTTTCTGTGTAATTTGTTAGAAGTTGATCATTTTATATTCTGTTCCACTGCTTTTGTCTCATTTAATTCACAGATGTTTCTTCCAGGTTTTTTTTTAACAAAATAAGTTGTCTCAAAATAATATATCTGCATCAAACCTATTGAAGCATGACAAAACCTTTAGCCCCAGAATCAGTTTTTAGATACACAGCAGGAAAAAGCAAAAGTAAATTATAATTTGAGAAATGCAATAGGTTGACTGCTTTGGCAAAAGCCATTAAATAAGAAAGAAGAGGCAATAGGTAGCAGCGCAATGCAAAATGATAGGAAGCAAACAAGAAAAAGGGGAGAAATATGGTGATTAAAATATGTCCACATGTATATCTAAATTGTCTCATTTCCAATTCATGATCCACTTTAATTTTAGTACTTTATATCACCTGGAAGTTTTATGGTTTCTCACCAGTCTCCAGTTCAAATGGATCTGACATCTTTGAACCACTAACAGTATATTTAAAATTACTCTGCTCCTTCATAAAACCATGAGTTGTACTAAAATAACAATACATTTTTTATATATTTAATCAACACATATTTGCTATTTATAGTTGTCCTTGAATTTTATTTATAGAGTGCTCGATAAACTGAGCAGCACATTGCTCTAAGGTAAAAATTGCCAGATTTTGTAGTTTAATTAAACTAATCTTGTAATAAAGAAAATTGTAAAAAATGTTGCATATTTCAGGATAAAAAAAAAGTTCATATTTGCTGCTTCTTTACTTGAATAAACACTTTTTATCTAAACAAAATCAGAGCAAAAAATCTGGTAAAAATGCAATTTTATTTGTTGTAAATTTATTTACAACTTTGCAAAAAAAAAACACACACAACTGGGTCACTTTCTAATATAGTGTTCTACCACTAATTATATGTCCTCTGCACAAATCACTTTAATTATACAACTGAAGGGAAACACACTGTGTTCTCTTATTTTATTGCTTCACAGTCAGCTGCCAAATCTGCACTCGGGCTCCACACTCTCCACAGAGGAGCGATTTAGCTACATTTTGATGTTGAACCTAAAGAATTAGAGATAGAAACATGGTCCAAGCTTCAAACTTAAGCACAATGTGTTAACCAGTAACATATTTCATATTAAGTTAATTATTTTTTTCACACAGGGGAGCAACAGAATTAGATCCAGACACACTCCTGACTGACAAACCTTCTGAGGGTGAATATGTTGGCCGTCTGTGATACATCCTTCAGACAGAGAAGGTGTTAAATACTGCAGGCTAACGTGAAACTCACCCAGTTAACGGAGTTCTTACAAAACAAGTGAATGACTCATGGATTTCAGCAGGTTTGAGATGTAATATTGAAACAAGTAATGTGAAGTTAAATCCAACGTCAGCACTGTTGAAGAAACTGTTCTGGCACATTTGTGGGAACGTTCAGCATTTTTTCTGCTGAGTACAGGTGTTTTAATAGGAATGCATAACTAAAATATTAGACTTGAAATAAAAACCTTTGAAGCTAATTTCAGCATCATTTAAAAGCCAACACTACAATACACAGCTAATACTCATACAATACCAATAAAGTATTGTAATTAATTTAATTTACAGTCTGATTTCTCTTTGTATGGCTAAGCCACTATCCCAACAAAAACAATGTCTTTTAACAAAGGGATTTAAAAAAGAAAATACAAAAAGAAAACAATCAAATCCTATAAAGGATTAACACAATCTGAGTGGTATGTTGGTGTTACCAGGTAAAACTAGTGAGCCGTCCAAAAAGTGAATTAGGAAATCATCGTTTCAGCAATTAATTGGATTACCTTAGATAACATTATGATTTGGTACGTCCAGTTCTTTTTAGCTAGGACCAAAACTATAGTTCAGTATTCCTCAGGACAACTCCTCCCTCTTCCATACGATCACCATATTTTTATCACTGAGGGCCACCAGGTAGCGAAGCTCTGGGTCCATCGCTACACTGTTGATGGAGGGGCCCTCCATCTTGCTGAGGCCGTTCCTCATCGGGCAGGGCCACTCTAACACCTGACGAAATGAAAAACAGCTGTGAGCAGAAAGTAAAATACATCAAGGATCACAGGATTAAATCTTCTTCTCTATCAATACTTGTAGCCTTTTCTGGAATTTTCAGCATTTATAAACTGATATTTTTCTATTCACACTTTTACTGGAGGTCAAACTAATACTCAGCACACTAAAATTAAACTAATTATCCCTTTTTAAGGCTTTTGCATGCAAACACACAGCTAGCATGAAACAACAACAGATGTTTGAAGCTGATGGTAACTTTACTGTTCCCCGTTTGGCTGCTCTGGAGGTTTGTTTACATCCTGGCTGTTTATAGAATGACCACCTCCTCCATCATCTGGCTGCTTTTCACTAAAGCCACAGTGTTCTCAAATGTCTGCAATTAACCTAACAGTGTAATGTTACTGGAAGCAGCAAGTCAGGTTACGCAACCAAGTGAATCTCTATCTGATGGCTTCTTTGCACCAATATGTTTTATAAAGAAAGATCCAAAACGTTTATAAGTTGTAAATACCTGAGTGGGTGGGATGGGTTTTCCAGTCCGATAGCTGTGTTTCTGGAGGTTTGTGATGTGATATGTCCATATTCTGCCTTTGTCATCACCACACACGATGTAGGTCCGCCCTGAGGAGAACACACACAGGATAAAGAACCCAACACTTTTCATCACCTGGTGTCAAACACACATCCAGAGCAATACCCGAGTGGTCTCAGGACAAGTCTCTGAAGGCCTAAACTCTAAAAAAAACATTACGAACAGAAACAGCTGATTTCCATTTTAACCAAACTTACCGAGACGCTGGCCAACAAGTTTAAAGCACTCTCATACCACAAAAACTTAGTTTTCTTAAATAAAAAATGCAAATCTATTTAAGGTTATGTTTTTGAAGTTTTTTCTACATCAATACATTAACATTAAATATTTTAATGAAAAAAAAATCTTTTTTTATTTTAAGAAAAGACATAAAAAGGGTCATGAATGTTTGCTTTAATAAAAGCATCAGATTTTCTGGAGTTGACGAGTCAACTGTTTTCTAGTTTCAACATTTAATTAATCATCAGCTACAGAAACAGGATATGTATCACCATTTCTCTAGTAAAGTTTACTCCATTTAGTCAAGTTTCATGAATTATGGTCACATGTTAGTGTTTTAAACTGATTTAAAATTATTGATATACACTGGTTTTAAAAAGTTTAGAATGTGATTTTAAAATCATTCATATGCCATTTATAAGTCGTCTCCATTATGCTTGATTTATGCTTCTGAGTCCATGTCAGCTTTGTAAAAGAAATCTTGATATCAATGGTGTTTTTACCTGGTTTAATAAAGTTGATCAAACTAATCTGTTATTTAGGAAAAGTCAGTGAGGGTTTGTTGTCCTATTTACCTTGGAATTAAAAGCAAAAATAACTTGGGTAATATTGGAGAAATATACTTTGTATTGTAATTTAAAGAAGATTTTTATTTCTCTGTTAGACTTCACTTCAGATTACTTAAAAAATCTTATCATAAAAGTTTATTAAAAGGAGTCAATCTGCATCATCAGCTGGTGCTGGCAGCCATTAATTCAACCATTAAATCAATTAACATCTTGAATAGTTGAAGGACACAAAAAGTCACCCTAAGGGCTGCCAATGGCTCACAGGCTGCACTTTAAACACCCTGATTTAATTTAATGAAGATGATGAGATCCCTTTAAACAGCTGCAGAACTCAAGCTGTGAATCACACAAACCATCCTCTGAGGCTGTGAATGAATATATGGATGTACATTTATTTAAGCATTAATTAGTAAAAACACATCTGAACATCCAGGTAGTCATTATAAAATACTGAGTGTGATAAATGAGGAGAAAAAGACTCATAATTTACTGAAATTCAGCTGTACCAACTGGACCGTGTGGGACTCACCTGGGCAGGTGTTGAGAGACAGGTAGGGAATTTCAGTACTGGCCCACTGCAGCTCAGCCAGAACCACAGCAGACACCGCTCTGCTCTTCTTGTCAGGCCGTTCAGACTTGGTCCTGCTCCAGCTCCACAGGTAAATAGACCCATGCATGTAGCTCTTAGAGGCTACGATACGACAGGTAGAAAAATATACAAGTTTATTGTCAAATACACAGAAAAACATGTTAAAAACAAGCAATTAAATTCTGACTTTGCTGTACTTCACATAAATACATCAGCACTTAAATACAAATGTTTCTGTTATGCAGAGAATCTCATAGATCCTCCAGCTGTCGGAATGATCTGGGCTGAAAGAAAACTGGGTAGGGGATTAGATAACAGCTCGTTGAAAGAAATGTGCTGTTTTTTGTCCCATTGTGTAATAAAAGTTAGAACAGACAAACATTGGAAGTATGTTTTGTCTCTATGTCCTGATAATCCCATGGTTGTAAATGTCCTGCAGAGACAGATAAGAAACGTGCTGCTGTGTAGATTTCATTAGAAGCTGAAGCGGCTTCCTTCCACTGAATGGTGAGAAGGGAGCTGGTGATGACGCTCCACTGTCCCCCTGTAGAGGTTGGTGAGGATTTTGGTCAACGTGTTCACTTCCTTACATGTGTCCTTTCCCCTCAGGTGTGTAAAAATTACTCATGAAACTCTTTTTAAGTTCAGGACCTAAAATGATCTTGTAATTAATTTTGTACCAGTTTGAGACTAAAATAAAGACAACCAGTTTAACTCATTATATCCTGATACAAAACCATTGTTGCAGCAGGTTTAGAACTTTCTTCTGTTTTATCCTCACTAGTATAGGAAACTTGTGGCTTTGCTGATAAAACTTTATTACAGCGCCATCGTGTGGCCTCTTCCTAAAACTACATCTGTTTAGGTCTGACGTCTAAAAGCTCCAGTTCTGCTCCGACTCAGTGCTTCCAGCTCAATGGAAATACTTTAATTGAACTTGTACCTGTGGTTTATACTAAAAGACGCTCACTTACCCACGATGTCATCGGTGAGGAAACTGAGGCCATCGATGGTGTGGTAGTCCTGTTCTCCATCCTCCTCCTTATAAATGGGGAAAGTTATCTCCATTTCCTTTGACCTACTGAGAAAACAACAGGGATTGCTGCTGGTTGCTTCATATTGACCCCGTTTTCTAATTAAATCAAATCAACAGATAGAAAACTATACAACAATGATCATTGCAGCTGAATTTAGATAATAAAATACACATAAAGCTAATAATTATACTTCTTTAACTAGAAGAGACAGAACTAGCTCTCTGAGTGTTGTTACCTCTTTGTGGTGTTGTTGGTACTGAGTTGTGTGTTGTAGCAATGAAGACCGTCCTCACAGGCTGCCAGCAGGTGTGTGTTGGGGGAAGTCGGGGGGAGGCAGATGTGCAGAGGCGTGGCGCTGACCTCCAGCACCAGCAGCTGACTGGAGGGAAGAAGTACAAAAATAAGAAAAGAAACAAAAACATGTAATAAATTTACAAAAAGGTCAAAAATCCAACTTAGTGTCCATCTTTAATGGGTTTGAGATTCAACTTTTCCTCTCTAAAAATAAATTAGTTTTCTACTAGTCCTGTATTTAAATAACTTAACTTAATAAAGCAAAACAGGGGGATAAAACACCAGTTCTGTTCAACTGGAAATTCCAGAAGTTGGAAATAAAAGTGGCTCATCATCAGTGACGAACTTACATAACTTTGAAGTTGTAACTGCTGTCCACTCCACCGATGTCCCACATTAGTATCTTGTTGTCATAAGATCCAGCTGCAAGAGGAAACACGCCGACGTTAAGATCATTTCTACAGAACTGAACAAGCTAGTCAAGAGAAATGCCACAAAATCTGACAAATTACTGATAATAAAGCAGTAACAGTAAAATAACATTCAATGCTGGACAGGAAAAAGCTGTAGACTGACAGAATTAATGTTTTAACTATAATTAACCCATGTAAACCATCATTATTGTAATAGAATTTAAAGTAGATTTATATTTTATGCTCCAAACTATAAATGATAAAATTTCCAAGTAAAACAGATCACTGCACATGCAAAGAATTCAGCTGTTTCAATGTAAAGGATAAACTTTCATCTGGAAGCTCTAATTTAAATGATGGCCTCTCAGTCAGTGAAGGCTAGTGGGATGAAAAACTCACTGAACAGGAAGTTTCCCTGCTGGTGGTTAAAGCGGAGCACAGAGAGGGACTTTTTGCTGGCTCTGAACTCGCCGTAGGCCACGTTGTTTCTGGGATGGATCAGTTTGACGAGTCCTCTCTTCCCGCCTGCAGCGAGGATGCTGCAGAACTGAGATGGAGCGTTTCCTCCTCGGGACATCAACACGGTGGACCAGGCCAGGGAGAAAAACTCCTGTTGTGAGAAACAACAGGCAGTTTGAGCAGCCTTTACCTACATTAAGTCATCTATACAGTTTTATCTAAAGACGTAAACAAGCTTCAATCCACATCCTGTGTTTATACTCTACGGTGATCAGAATAAACAAGACACACCTCTCCTGGGACTTTGTACTTCTTCATCACCATCCCCGTTTCACAGTCAATCACACACAGAGAGTCTCCTCCACATGTAGCAACCAGGCGGCTTTCCCCACCCCCACCTGACAAAGCAGGAAACATCAGTTTAATCCCATCTTAAACAGGTTAATGCAATTATAGTGAATCTTTTAGTATCAGTTTACAATCACTGCCTTTCTTTTAGCTGTTGTTTGACTCTTTCTGATAAACAAGGTTCTCATCAGTACCAGATGAATCTGGAAAAGGCTGGAAAGCGCAGGCCCACAGCTGGGTGGAGAAGTCCTCTGAGCTGTCCTGTTTACTGTGACACTGAAGCACATGGAGCGGCTTCAGACACACCGGCGGCTGGTTAGGGTTAGACAAGGAGATAGAGATGAGGCATTCAACATCACTGCAAAAATACTAAAACAGCAGCTTAACTAAAGTCAGCAGTGGTAAAAACTCCACGTGAATATTCTGAAAATAAGTGGCGCTTTAGTAAAACCACCATTTTAAGTAATTAAACATGACAGGAATGTAGGAGAACAGGTTATAGATCACCAAAGATCAAAAGGAAAAATCTAAATCCAAACAGAGGATGATGAAAACTCATGCAGATAAACTAACGCAACATGAAGTATTTCTTTATTTACTTTACCTGAGTTTTGATACAAGTCTTTATTATGGGCAAGGTGTGATGACTCCTGTGCAGCTGTTTGCTGACATTGTCTTTACATTCAACCTGAGCTTCTTCCTTTTTGAGCTGCTGCGCTTTAGAACTCCTCCTGGGCGTCCCCGTCCTCATCTGTCCTCTGGTGGGAGGAGAGACACTTCTGTTGGTCTTGAGGGGGCTGATCCTGGTCTCAGTAACCGTCTGGGATTTGAGCCGAAGGCTGGACTGACGAGGGCTGTGCTCAGCCGGGGATTCTGGGGGATCGGCACGCAACTTCTTGCGAGGCGTCAATCTAATATTGGAATCCATCACTGGGTCAGCTTGTTTCCTCTTGGAAGGTGTTGAAATGTCCTGAAGAAAACCAGAATGACTGGTTAAAAATGAAAAACTAGCTGCTGCTATGGATAAAACACAGAAATAATGATTTGTTCATATAAAGACACCTTTTTGCCAATTAGAATGTTATAGCAGCAGCATTCAGTTAAAAAAGTTAGCTTATAAAATCGTACACAGTTCTTTTTAGTCACAGCAGACTCTTCGGGGTCAACGTCTTCCTTTGGTTCTGTGAGTGAGCGCAGATACTCTTTGGCCAAAATCTCCACCTACGAATCAGAAGTAGGCAAAGAAACAGTTGGAAGATGAGAAAACTAAAGCAGAAACCCAGGATGTTTATAAACTCAGAGCTTACCCTCCATTTGGTGAAATCACTGACTGAACTGGGACCAAATTTCACTTGATTACGAGCAGCATTCACAAAGTTCCTCTCCAGAGCGGACATTTTCTCTGCTGTGATGGAAGCTGGGAGACAGAAGCTCTTCTCCCAAACGGCTATTATCTGAAAATCAATAACAGTTTCTACATTAGCATGGATTCTAAAACTACTGTGGCAGGATTTTCTTCTTTTAAAAATATCACAAATGCAAAAACAAAACTAGATGTGTGATAATAACAAAATTAAGAGCCTAATTTGTACAAAAAAAAGAAGTATATTTTCATACCCTGGTCCTCAGGTTGTCACTGTAAACATATCGTAAGTGGTTAGCATTGGTGCTGACATCTTTGCTGTTGTAAAGTCTCAGATTGGGCAGCAGCACCAGCAGCTTGTAATTATCACTCACCTAAAACAAAATCAGCATTAATAGAAATAGTGTCCAACACATTTTAAACTTTAATATACAACATAATTTGTTTAGGCTTTTGGACCTAAAACATCCCAGAATGTTGACTTTGAGCAGATCTGTTCAGTTAAAAGTCTCACGATTTTACAAAACAAAACAAAAACAGAAAAAGAAGTTTGGTTTCGTTGCTTTTGTTTTATATCTTCCACCTCAGACCTAAAATCTAGAGTTGTATAAATCTCCTGTTATGTTTATACATCGTCTTACCAACTTTCCAGATTTTTTAAGAGCCGAGTTAAAAATATCCACAAAAAGAATACGTTTCTTTAAAACATTTACCTGTATGTGTGGAAACCGTTGAAATGAAGTGATGGGGTTTAATTGAATTGTAATTTAAGGTTAAATAAAAACAGTCAGAGAAAATCAAAGCATTACATGATGATTCAATCACAGAAACCTTCTGAGTTTTCCTTGTGTGATTCAAATGGATGAATTTGGCAATTTTGTAAAGTTCTAAGATGAATAAAAAGACTGAAACAACATGTGAAGCAGTAATTTAAACAATGTCATAAAAATAATTATGTTGTTTAGAAGCCACCTCTTTCCTTTAAGCTATAACAGAAATGATGAGAAACCAGAAAAACTAGGCTTTCTTATCAAACTATGCAGTACGCAAAGCCAGGTCCTCACAGTGATATAAAAGTTGTCCTCCATCTTGAGCTCTTCCAAGCTGCTTAGAGGCTTCAAAGTAGTGACATCCTCCATCTGGTTATCGCTGAGATCCAGGTACCGAAGTGCAGGCAGCTCCAGCCTCTTAGGAAACTCCTGCAGTCTGTTTCCAGACAGATCCAACCGCTCCAGGGACTGCAGACGGGATAGCAGCTGCACAGGAAGGTCCTCAAGATTCAGCCCCATCTTGGATAGACTGAGTAAGAGAAAAACCCCAAGTCAGTGTTTGCATTAGGTTGTCTTTAACATCAGAACTAAGAAACAATTGTTGCATTTTTTTCAGACATAAACTGCAATTTCACAATAGATTTTGCTCTTTAGGAGTAACCAACATTGTAATATTGCTGTGCACCTTCAACAAGACACAGAGAAATGCAAAGAGAAAAAATAAACTTACTTCAATGTTTTGATTTGCTCCAGCTTGCTGGTTTTAGGAGAACCTTTCTCCAGTAAAAGTTTCTCTGATATTTTCGCCATTTATCTGTTGAAAGTCACATTTCAGAAATTATTGGTTTAATAAGATTAAAAAGTTTTAGGATCAGATGAAGTGAGAGGTCAGGAAAATGAGTATCATGATGTACGATAACAAACATGACTGTACATCGAATTTGGATGCTATTCTCTTTCTTTAACTTGTTTTTGGCTAGAAAACATACATTCTTTGTACATTAAACTAACGTATTCGGTTAGTTTTATTTAGTAAACAAAAGGTTACTTCCAGTAGCTTATGACAAACAATTTAAAAGGACCCAAACAATTTTACAACAAGTCAACTCTTCAGCCAAATATGGGTTGATTTGACCCTTTTAGCAGCATTACTTTACGCTTTAATAAATATAGCGGTAAAAACTTGAGCTTGAGGTGTTTTATTTTAGCAGTAGCATTGAAACCACTGACTATTTTTAAAGTCAACACTTGATAAAATAACAGACTCGGTATTTAGTCCTTTATGGGGAAAAACGCCACAAACGCCTAATAATTTCTGTAGAGTTAATTAAAATGTTGCTTACCAACTCTTGTCGATAACCTTCGTGTACACAACTTTCCCGGGGAAACGCTGTCTACATCCGGTGGGCGTGGTTTTCATACATCCCTTTTCCTCCGCACATGAATCAGATGAACGACTCGTTCTAGGCCGCTGTAGAGTTGATTTAACATTATCCTTCATCTAGTTTAGCGTGATTCAAATAATTCTTTTTACGAAAATACAGATAAAGTAGCAGCTAAAATGAAATTGGGATAAAGACTAAACAAACCCTCTTACTCCGCACCGATAGATGGCGATATTTCAAATGAACGGTTTACTGACACACGAAGAAAATGCAGCACAACGATGGACCCTGACTGCAGCGATTTTTCATGCGCTTGTAAAGGCATTAGGCGGTGTCTTGCGTGTGAAAAGTTTAACGCCAATTCACAGTTTGAGACCAGCGAATCAAAGGTACAAATATCTTACTAAAAACTTTGTTTTCAGTTGTTTTTATACACGGTATCGATAAATCTATCTACGGAAGCCCTCACTGGACATAGTGTTGTTCTTTCATATTACCGAGCTGTGTCCAGACTGTATTTATTATTACAATATTGTTAGCGTGTAGCTAACGATCTATACCCCTAATTTGTTTAAATAATGGCATAATATACCAACAAACTGTTGTTTGTCATTAGGGAATGGAAGTTGAATCATTTAAACATGTAATTACAGATTTATTTATTGTTGTTTTCTGTTTGTTTTGGTATGAAGATTGTGCACCATTTCCTCTACAATCCCAAGACGAGGCTTGCTGTCTGTAAAGATGAAGAGGGCACATCCTTCCCTTTTCCTGGTGTCTTCCTGTGGGATAGCTTCATATCAGAGGAGGAGGAGAAGGAGCTGATTAGTTCAATGGACCAGGATGTATGGAATCTGTCACAGTCTGGCAGAAGGAAACAGGTAAAGATGAACACATCCAATGAAAATATTACAGATAACATTTTAACTCAACTCTGAATATATACATTTTTTAAAATTGTTAATGAAATAAACAAATGTTTCATCTCATGGTTGCAGGACTTTGGCCCAAAGGTCAACTTCAAGAAAAAAAAAGTGCGTATAGCTGACTTCAACGGACTTCCTGCTTTAAGCCAAAAACTGCTACTGCGGATGCAACAAGACCCTGGTCTGGCAGGCTTTCGACCAGTGGAGCAATGCAATCTGGAATATGATCCTGAGCGAGGCTCAGCCATTGATCCACACCTTGATGACTCTTGGTTGTGGGGGGAGCGGCTGGTCACCATCAACATGTTGTCAGAAACAGTACTCACCATGTCTCTTGAGCAAGGTCTGCCAGAGCTGGGACTATCAGAGGAAGTCCACGTGGCTGTAGGACTTCCTCGCAGATGTTTGGTTGTGTTATACGGTGAGGCGAGGCATAGATGGAAACATGCAATTCATAGGAAGGATATCCATGAACGCAGGGTCTGCAGCACATACAGGGAGCTGTCTGCAGAGTTCCTTGTCGGAGGGCAGCAGGAGAAGCTGGGTATAGAACTGTTGAATATTGCTTTAAGCTTCAAGGGAACTCCAATATAAACTTATCAGACAGATGCTGAAAAAAGCTTGACATACTAGGAGTAGGGTATGCCTTAAACTTAAACTAAAGATTTAAAGTGAAGGGTCATAGTTTGGAACATCCACAAAAGAAGAGAACATTTCATAAGTACTCCTGTTTTTTTAATATATACAAGTATATAGGAAGTAGTATTTATGTATGTTGTCATTTTTCAACAGCTGCACCCTTTACTTCATCACAAAATTCAGTACTTTACAATATGGAATTATGTATACATTTGAAGTATGCTGCATATTTTACCCAAATAAATTCATTTTAATTCTGTGTTTTTAAGATGATGATGGAATAAATCAGTAAGTTTGTATCTGACCAGGATAATTTCACAATAAAATAAGTTTTCCTATATGTAATTTTTTAGTATATCCAGCAGATGGTGTCAAACTATTAAGTGTAAAACTAGTAAAAGATTAATAAGGCAGATTTAATTTAGATACACATTTATAATCAATGCATTTTTAAAGTCTGAAATTTTTTTAAGTATTAAAATTTGTGGAGGATTTTATGTAAATGTATTTGCTGATAGTATGCTGCTAACAACTGACTAATAAAACTATCCCTCAAATTAGATTTACTTATTTAAAGAATGGCACTGTAATATTTTGAATTACAGATTTAAAATGCAAGACATCTAAAAAAACAATTTAAGAGTGGGTTTAGTCAATAATTCTTATTTTGATGCAGAACTGTTTTGCCTGCTTATTGACCGTGCTCTTATTTTGAAAGTCTGACCGGACATCCGTGTTTACTTTAGCTGCTGCTCAACCTGTTTGTTGATCGCTCTGTGTGGCTTATTAACACCCAAGTCTATTATAAACCGGGTTGATATCTCAGGGAGATTTTACTCATCGTCGCCAGGAGGAGACAAGCCTCTCTTTTGACAGCAGTTACAACAAAACAACGGGTATGTCTTATGGTTGAATTTGACGACGGAAGTCAAACGAAGAGGCTTTTCTGATGTAGCTTGTTAGCTGGCTGCGTTGCGTTGCGTACAGTCAGTGTACACACAGCCTTTTTGTTCTGCTCTTAGACAGCCTTTGCATGACAAATTACCGCCAGTGTTCAGAGCAGACGGGCGCGGTAAAACAGCGAGTGCTTTATTGAAAAACGTGTCAAGAAGAAACCCCTGGTTGTCAACCCCAACCCCGGGGCTAAACCCCGGTCATCGAGCGAATTAATGGCCGGAAATCCGAGGAGGGGCGCCGGTCTCATCGGTTTGATGAAGGACGCCTTTCAGCCCCACCAGCAGCCTCTTCAGCCTCATCAACCCGCAGTGGTCGATAAGAAAATGGTGGAGAAATGCTGGAAACTCATGGATAAGGTAATGTCAGTCAGTGGCTTTGGGTTAACAATTGTTAAAAAGCAGAAATCAAACTAATTTTTTTCTGACTTTAAACTCATCGTGACCTGAGGTATTCTTACTTCCTGCTTATATTTATTCATACATTTAGGTTGTATTTAACTTTATAGCCTAAAATTACACATTTGTCGTAATACTATATACTATTACAAAGGTTTTGTTTTTATTCCCACACACACACACACACACACACACACACACACACACACACACACACATACATATATACGTATATTTCATCCCACATTTTAACCTGTTGAATTGTCTAAAACTACTAGACAACCAAACCTCTTCACATCAGAGTACAATGGTGTCCCTGATGCATTATCTAATTGGGCTAATGTGAAGTGGGTCACATTAGTGTCCCCGTGAGAACAACCTATTTTCAGTATTGGATCAAAAGAGGTGTGTATGTTGCATTTAAAAAGGCCTGGTTCGGTTCATTCACTGCTACCACTCTAGTTTATCTCCAGCCGTCAGCTTTGACTTAGATGTAGATAAGAGAAGAGAGCAGGGAGAGATGGAGAGACAAGACTTCAGAAGATATTAATTCAGGAGGGCTGTCTGGAGTAAGAGGGGAGACTTCTTCAGATAAGAGAGACTGTGGTATGGCTGTGCTGTGCTGCCTCACTTAAACCCTCAGAATTACATCCTTATTGCACAGCTTCATCTATTTTACCGGTAGAGGTTGTAAACCACTTTTATTGGGGTTATAGGCTTGTTTAGTAGGTAAACGTGTATTTATATACAAAATAGATTTCAGTGATGGAATAAATTGGAAAGGTTTAGTGAAGAATTTGTCTGGCTTGTTTGCAGAACATTTACTCTAAATTCAAATAGCTGGTTTTGCAAATCACAGCATATGTGGTCTTATCTAAGGTAGGAGATACTTGGAATAGTTCCTCTACTTTCACTATTGACCTTATAAGACCTGATACACTCAATGACTGTATAAACAGAGTTCATGATATGCCTTTAGTGTTGGGCATTACATAATAGTTTTTCATTAATATAACAACATGTTTAAGTGAGTGACAGTAGATGCTCCTTGTAACTTTCATCAAAACTAACTTGAATCCATATTCCTCAATTCAGTACCAGAGCAAACATAAACTTATTTGAGTTTTACTAAAAATCCTTGTGGACTTGCACCCTGTTTTATTCAAATAACTCTTTGATATCAAGTGCAGTTGCTTTCCAAAACACCAGACGTCAACATTTGTTTGAATACTTGAGGCAAATTGCTGTAAAAGCAGATTTCTATGTCCATTTTTGGATATTACTAAATTTTAAAGTACTAAATTTGATGTTATCTTTACATACAGCAAGTTATTCTTACAGCAAAGATGAAAAAAGTCTGTCACCAAGTCTTTTGAGAAAATTTAAGTCATGAAACGCCAAACATTAAAGTGCAACTTAGAGCTTTATTCACCTCCAGTGTTATTTACTCATTTTTATCGTAATATGCGAATCACTGAAATTGCTAATTTTTTTTTGGAAGAATTGATACATTTTTTGTAATAAACTTTATAGTTTATTTTCTTTTTGCATAAATAAAAGGAACAAATGATATCACAATTAACTTGTTTTATCTCAATTTTAAGAATCCAGTTGATTTTGTGGCTCTAAAAATTTATTTTGTAGGACAGATGTTTGAAAATGTCTCTTTGGATTATACACGATTAAATAATTAGAAAAGCCACACCTACTTAACCTATTTCAACTTCTTCTAATATTTAACATTTGATATCTGTTTTTTTTTTGTTTTTTTGTTACTAACTCATGCTATTTAAAGCCCTTTTAATTTGTATCTGGATGCAGAATCAGCATCACCAGCTGCTCTATCTCAAGCTACTTAACATTCAAGTGACTTTCTTTAAATGTTATTAGTTTTATACATTTGTTAGCTGTATAGGTAACCCACCCAGGTATAGTTTAGGGTTTCAGTTGAAGGAAAATGAAGAACCAAGTCTGTTTGTTACATTTGCAGCAAATACTTAATAATCAGTGATTTTAATCTCACTCATTTAAAGACAAACACACATCCTGCCTCCTTCTTTACAGAAATTATTTGATTGGTTTTCCTTAGCAGTAGCATTAAACCCTATAATCTTTTAAGATGAAGAACATCAAGAATTATTAATGGTCATTTTCCTTCATTTGGTCTCATTTCATCATGGAGGATGAACAGTAGTATTTTGATGATGTCATCACCTTTTTCTCCTGTGCTAAATCCAAAGCTTCACACAAGGTCATGCATTGATCTAACTAGCAGCCCGTCATGAAATATGTGAATTATTCGTAAGCTCCCAGGAGATTCTGGAGGATTTACTCTTCCATTTGTTCATGCATTCATCTCTCTACCAATTTAGTGTACTTGCTTTAACCTGTTCAGGATCACATGGAGGTTGGAGCTTATCCAAGCTGTCATTCAGAGACAGAGTTGCATCCTGGACAGATTACACATCCACCAACACACACAGATGGTCATTTTAGCCTCACACAAAATCCTAATGGAAGTTTTTGGGGAAACTGAAGTATGTTTGTATCTTTTAAAGTTTTTTATTTAGATTTTCAGAAGTCACATCATTTTGTTTGCTTCCTACAAGAGTCACTTAGTCATTGTATTTCCTGTGCAGGTGGTGCGTTTGTGCCAGAACCCCAAGGTGGCGTTGAAGAACAGCCCTCCCTACATCCTCGACCTGCTGCCGGACACCTATCAGCACTTACGCACCATCCTGTCCAGATACGAGGGCAAAATGGAGATCCTCGGGGAAAACGAGTATTTCCGTGTGGTCATTGATAACTTGATCAACAAGACCAAGCAGACCAATGGCCTTTTTAAGGATGCCAAGGAGAGGATGTATGAGGAGAACTCCCAGCCCAGGTAAAAGCTCATGACTTAGTTCAAACACAGACTGACTGACTTAAAATTTAGTTATCTTTGTTTTAAATTGCATCATCTAATCTTTAACTTTCACTTGTACAGAATTTCCTGTAGCATTTCTTTTGCACAGTAAAACATCAAACAACAAAACAGAAATGTAAATGTACTGTTAGTCTGTTATTTTCAAAAGGGACATCATTTATTTATCTTTTTTTTTTTTTTTTTTTTTTTTTTTTTTT
>SSNR01000100.1:616061-654257 GCA_006937965.1 Callopanchax toddi | reverse complement strand
ACCCCAAGTCTCCCCCCGCCTGCTCCAATATGGTGTAGTGAAACATCTAAGAAAACAAAACGATTCAAGCGTCACATTCACCTCTACTTCCTTTCTCAGAAAGTGATTACCAAGCAAATGTTCATCCTTCCTCCGACATTGATTTTTATCAATCACTTCCTCATAGATGCTCTGCAAATATGTCACTCATTAGAGAGTTTAGTGCTGTTAACTGAACCATCAGTGATATTCATTGTGTGCTGATGGTGTTGATAGAACTCATACAAAATGGCTACATGCTCAGAGATTTGATTTTAAGTCGGGCATTCTTGAATTGCTTCTAAAACACACCTAAAGTCAACCTGAGTGTTTTAATGAAATCTTTAATGAAACGGGCTGAAGCAGGTAGTTTCCTCCAGGGTTATTGATGCAGCTGTAGCTAAACTGTCACTGTTTTTTTGTGTGTCTCTCTTTCAGGCGAAACCTCACAAAGCTGTCTCTGATCTTCAGTCACATGCTAGCAGAGCTAAAAGCCATCTTCCCCAATGGCCTGTTTCAGGGTGACAACTTCAGGATTACCAAAGCTGACGCAGCTGAATTTTGGAGACGGTCATTTGGAGACAAGTGAGTTTCTACAGTTAAAAAGTGAACACGAAGTCAGCTCTTTTTGCAGTTATTTATGAAATTAGATGCCAAATTTAGTTAAGGAAAGGATTACTTTTTGATTGTTGTCCACCTTTTGCTGGCAGGTGATTTAAAAACAAAGTGCCTATAATCAGCCACTTTTACAGACATTGAGCTAAAATTGGCTGTCATGGTAGCTGAGAGTCACAACACACTCATCAGATGATTTTAGTTTATAGTTTCCTGCATGAAAGGTGGAATAAGTTCAATTTCTTGTTTCACTGTGAACTTTTACACGTCTTTTTATAAACGGCTTCTCTTTGTCGCTCGTCTTCTTTCAGAACCATTGTGCCCTGGAGGATGTTTCGTCAGGCGCTTCATGAATTTCACCCGATAAGTTCAGGCTTGGAGGCCATGGCATTAAAATCTACCATCGACCTCACCTGCAACGACTACATCTCTGTTTTTGAGTTTGACATCTTCACCAGACTCTTCCAGGTGATGTTTCTTTAGAAAGTGCAGGGCATTCTGGGTATGTCCACGTTTTAGTTTAGTCACAGGTAATAAAGAAAATCTAGCAGCTCTCAGGTATTAAATACAGCAGGGAATCATAAACCTTTTTTCTTAATTTTTTGTTTTCAGCGATGAACAGGAGCAACAGTCTGAATCAAATCATGAACATTTGATTTTTGTAACAAAAAGTTTTCTTTCACTAAATTAGTTTCTGCTTCAGACCTGAGGAAATGTTTATTTTCTCTTCTGGGTGGTTTCAGTTCCACTTTGTGCTTCTATAAACAGACATTTCCTAACTGTAACATGAATATTTCTTTTCTCTGTGTTGGTGTAGCCATGGTCATCTCTTCTAAGGAACTGGAACAGCCTGGCAGTCACACATCCTGGTTACATGGCCTTCCTAACCTATGATGAGGTCAAGGCTCGACTGCAAAGATTCATCCACAAACCTGGCAGGTAACCAAAGAGTTGTAAAAATTACTAATCTGCACTGATTTAAAATAAAAAGATTGATGAATCGAAGAGGAACGTGCCCAGATCCTTTTATGCACCATAGTTGTTGTTTTAGGATTTGCAAAGTTCGCCTCTTGGTTGAGATTATGGTCTTTTTTTTTCCCAGCTACATCTTCAGGCTGAGCTGCACTCGACTGGGTCAGTGGGCGATCGGCTACGTGACGGCTGATGGGAACATCCTGCAGACCATCCCTCATAACAAACCCCTCTTCCAAGCCCTCATTGATGGATATAGAGAGGGATTGTAAGTTTGAACTTATCATCAATGCATTACTCTGAAAGTCTGGACAGATAGAATGGTGGATCGAAGTAGTTTGCTCTGTCAAATCAGATTTACTCTTGACAGGAAGAGTCTGAGATGCTCCTCCTGTTGTGTAGTTGACTTTAAGGTGCAAAAGATGTCATGCAGCTTTGGCTTTATGACGTTTATGTCTTCAAAGAACCAAAGAAGTCCAGCTGTCTTCATTGAGACAACTAGGAAATTTTAATTAGGCACACTGAGCTTTATTCACCAACCCTTCTTTATAGTTGCAATTTCAACTATAATATAAAAATATTTTTCAAGGCAAATAGTTTCAGTCAAACTTTCCTAACTTTTTGTAAGATATCTTCGTAGGTTGGACCAGAAATGTGCTGCACATTTCAACACTAACATACAGTTAGAACCAGGGTTTAGATTACATAATGACCGCTTTGTAAAACCTGTTAGTCTGGATCAGCGGGATGATGCTCTCACCTAGTGCCGCATCAGTTTCACTCCAGCAGCAATCCGGTTAATGGACCGGGTGTTTTAAACTCATATTTAATTGAACCTAAAGGCTCCATAACATGATTCATTAACATGAATAGATGAATAGTCTGCTAGAAGTAACTTGATTTAGGTATCCCACCTCCCAAGTGGTCCATTAAGATTTTACAAAGCAGTTCTCTGGTTTTTACTTTAAGCAAATGAACATTGACAATACAAATCTATTTTCCATAGCATTTCTATGGCTTTGTTTTTGTATTTGTTTCCATGATCAGTGCTTGTTGTGTCTTTCACAACACTGAATCACAAAGTACCATTTCCTCCTTAAACACGACAATAAGAGGATGTGTGTCCTAGCCAGCTAAGGACTACACTCCTTTAATTCTGAATAAACTGGAACAAAAACCACATTTCTTTTTATTATGGCTTCTAATTAATCTGAAAACGTTTTGAAAAAGTAGCTAATCAGTTGTCAGTTCATAGTTAATTTATTATTAATAAAAATCACACCTCATTCCTTTATGTCTCTTAAGTCAGTATCTGCAGCTGTTGGCAGCTAATTGGAGACAAAAAATTGCAAGAATTTTCTATTGGAAATGCGCTGAATTAGGACACTTTTGCAAGTAATGTTATATACAGCTGGGACGTGTGAGGTAATTGGGGCATTTGTGCAACAGTTGTATTTTATGCAAACTTTATTTTCACAATTTAGCAATTTAGACTTACTTTATTGCAGTTTGGTAACATTTCTAACTTTTTGACACAAGGAACCTGAATGAAAAAGGCTTCCAGTGACTATCCTGACAGTTAATTTATCTTGCAAACTTTCCCAAACATTACCCCAACACAAGGGTGAGGCCCTGCAATTCACGTGAGGAAATGAAGAATCCTCGCAAACAATTTGAGACATTTTAGAAACTCCCTCGTGAATACCGTTTGCAGTTTGTCGCCAAGTCGGCTCAAGATTTCTGCTCCACCATCTGTTTGTTTAATGTTTCTGTAAAGCTTTTTTGTATTGATTTTTAGGAATTGATGAAGAAGGTAGATGTTAATAGAGGTTTAATAACATTGTTTAAGATGATGTGGTTAAGTACTCGTGAGCAGTTTACATGCAGTAAACAAATCCCAGTTTGGAGAGTCAGGGAGGAAGTCAAGCTACCAGCTGTTCTGAAGCGTGAAACCTAAAAGGGTTTCACTCGTGTGTTCTGTTTATCTGTTGTGTTTTTTTTTAGCTATCTTTTCCCAGACGGTCGAGCACAAAACCCAGACCTAACGGGGCTGTGTGAACCCTCTCCACAGGACCACATCAAAGTTACTCAGGTTGGTTTGTTTCTCACCTGCTTCATGATTTAGTACAGCTTAGGATTAGTCACATTCTAAAGATTAACTAGGCAGTTTTACTGTTGTTATGCTGCAAAATCAAAACAATGCATGTTTTCTTAAAGTGCTGAATATGTTAACCGTTAGTGATAATTACAGAGTAAGACTGTAAGTGCTGAAGCTTGTTTTCTTGCTGTTTCTCCTGCAGGAGCAGTATGAGCTGTACTGTGAGATGGGCTCCACGTTCCAGCTTTGTAAGATCTGTGCAGAGAACGATAAGGATGTCAAGATCGAGCCCTGCAGGCACCTGATGTGTACGTCCTGTCTGACTGCCTGGCAGGTGAGGTTATTGATTTCACTCTGTTAATCTTTATATACTTATCTTTATATATATATATATATATATATAGTATTTATGTATACTTTGATACCGTAGACCATGACGTGCTGCTCCATCATTTAGAGCATTATGTGGGATCTCTGGTCTGGCCTTGAGCTGGCTCAGATCATATCTCCAGGACAGGAGGGTCTGTGTGAGGATGGGTGGTTTTTTTTCTTCTCTCATCTGCCCTGGGGGGTCCCCACAGGGTTTGATTCTGGGACCACTGCTGTTTTTAATTTACTGTATATGCTGCCACTGGGTGACATCCTGCAGAAATATGGAATTGGCTTCCACTTTTATGCAGATGACTGCCAGTTATACCTGCCACTGGATGGTGCTGGAGCTCACCTCATCAGTGGACTCATGGATGCCTGAGAACTTTGTCTAAACGAGAGTAAAACAGAGGCAGTGTTGTTTGGACCAAATGGTCTTCTGGACTCCTCCATGGTGGACTGTGGTTACCTGAAGCCCTGCCTCAGTGGTCAATCTCAGAGTGAAGGTGGACAGTGTCCTGTGCTTTGATGCCCACGTTACTGTGGCGTCCTCATCTTTTTATCACCTCAGATGGTTGGCTAAAGTGAAGCCATTTTTATCTAGACAGGACCTTAAGACTGTAGTTCATGCTTTTATAACAGCACACCTAAACTACTGTAGCTCTGTTTTATTTGGTGCTAGTCGGCGTACGGTAGCTCGTCTGCAGCTCGTTCAAAATGCTGCAGCGAGATTCCTGGTCGGCAAAAAAACTTTGATCACGTCACACCTGTCCTGGCTGCCTGTGGATTTTAGAATCTGTTTTAAACTCCTTTTAATGGTTTTTAAGGCGTTGTTGATCTTTTACATGATTTTACTCTGTTTTTATATGTTGGTTTTATTTGTCTTTGTTGATTTTATCTGTTTTAATGTGTTACTGTGCAGCACTTTGGTGGCATGCCTCATGCCTGTAAGGGGCTCTATAAATAAAGGTGGTGATGATGATGATTTATATCATACCGTATTGTTTTTTTACTTCCTGCTCTAAATCTTTGTGTGTTTGATTCAGCTCTTATTCTTTTAGAGAAGCTTCAGCAGCTTTCCTCTCCTTTTAGAGAAATGAAAGTGTAACATCACGATGTGGTTGTTTGAATATAAACATTCTATGTTTCTGTATCAGGAGTCGGAGGGTCAGGGCTGCCCATTTTGTCGATGTGAGATCAAAGGCACAGAGCCCATCGTGGTGGACCCCTTCCACCCGAAGGCCAGTGGGGCTTCCTTTGCTGGTTTCCAAGGGTCCAGCAGAGCAGAAGCAGCTGGAAACGAAGAGGAGGAGGATGATCGGCTGGAGGATCATCTTGTCATGAGCAGGCTGGCCTGCAGTAAGGTAAGACGGGCAGCTGTTTAGTTAAAGTGTGCTCTGTGCGAGTATCGTGTAGCATTTCTAAATGGAATTGTGGTTTTACAGGTTGAGCGTCCAGCGTCTCCAGTATCTCAGCTGCCTCCAGTGCCTCCACGACTGGACCTCCTGCAGCAGAGATCCTCCAGCTCACACCCCGCTCTGAGTCAGTCCGCCTCAGCCAAGGCAAGTGTGCAGCAAAATATCCAAACCCCCTCGGTTGTGCAGCTGGACTTAAAGGTTAACATTTACCTTACAGGCTCTCAGGTGGATTTGTCTGGCATTTCATAAAGTTAGTCTTTGTGTTGCTGTCTCTTTTCCACGCCTCAACAGAGAAATGCAAAACAAAAAGCACCTACATGATTTGACTACGTGAAGTAGAAACTCCTGTGAGCTCAAACAATTCATCCTAGCTGAGGATTCATGGACTTTTATTTCTTTACTTTCAAGGGATGGTTTCATGTAATGATGAATAACCAGTTTTGTAAACGACCTCCAAAAATGCAGTGACCAGACACAGACCTATTCATCCAAATAGAAAATAACATTTCCTGCTAAACTTCATTTAAACTTTTTATTTGATTATCCAATAAGTTGCATGAGCAAATGAAAAAAAAAAAACTTCAAAGCTCCTGCAAACTATGAATGCCTGGTTGTTGATATTAACAATAGTGAACTGTTCATTTAGGATTTATGGTCAAGCTCAATCGGCAAACCTCTGATCTGCTGCCAGGGTGACTGATTCCATTTCTTTTCGGTCTATTTTTCATTCGTCTGGTTTTGTTTGTACATGTTCGTATTTTGAAAACTTTGTGGCAGAAATCTGATCACACGGAGTCTTTAGTCAGAAACGCAGTCATTTAAAATGTGAACTCTGTTTGGCTGAATGATGAAACGTTAACAGCAGATGGGATTTCCATACATGTTCTGTTTTCAGTAAACTGTTTCCCAGTTTTTGGTTCCTAGGCACTCATATGAAGCCTTAATTTTATCTTATAAATGAAGATCTTTTCTCTAAGTGTTAAAAAGAAAGGCAGCTGTATGGTTCTGCTGCATACATCACTTTAAATATGACTGTATTTGTGTTGAGGTAAACGGGAACTGTTGTTTACATGGCGCTCAGAGTGAGGTCTTCACGTCTCTGCTGGTTTACATCCTAGATTGCAGCTACTCACAGAGACAAGCCCCTACCTCCTCCTCCTGGCCTGAGAGAGCTGCCCCCTCCTCCCCCTCCTGAGCGGCCCTCCCTTGCAGGCCAGGACTCCAGATTCCAGAGGAGACCTCTGCCCTCCACCCCCGACCAGCCCGCCTGGGCTGCCAACTACATGATCCCACGTCCTGCAACAAAGGCCCTGTCCTCCACCTCTCAGACCGGCAGCACCAACGGAGAGGCGGCCAAACCCCAAGCAGCCACCAACGCTGTGTACTGCCTGGCTGCAAGGTAGGAGCTCTGCTGGAGCAGTGAGACAAAAACTAATGAAGTGATCTTTTGTGTTAACAACACCTCAGACTTCTGACTTTTGTTCTGTCTTGTTCTCATAAACTCTAAGAATTGGGCGGGGGGTGGAGAACAGGGCTTCACAACATTAGAAAACACCTGAAATTGCGATATTATTTTTGTATTTTGCGATGATGATGTTGGTTGCGATTTATCCACATTTTCCTCACTTCTCTCTTTGTGTTCCATCGTTACAAAATCGTGACGCAACACTTGTGTTTTAGTGTTTCAGCCTCCATCGTCAGTGAGAGTCCATCAAACTGACATTTAAATACATGTTGATTTGAATAAAACAGACTGTGATTTATTGCATTCCAAGCAGTTCTTTGGGATATTGATGCTGCACACAGTGATATTGTAATGATGATGATATTTTTGCAGTATATATAGAGAATAGAAAAAAACATTAGTTTTCCAAACTTCTATTTTCTAAAATACACCCATTTAAATTTCAAGTGAGACATTATTTCTCTGCCTTACCTTTTGTGTACAACCTGAATGTGACATTTACAGAACAATGTCAAAAACGACCCCCCTCCCCCCCACATCGTGAAATAATTTGTAACTCTGAATCTGAAAACCTCTGGACAGATGTGTAGGAACCCTGACTCGCTGTAAGGAGGCAGCTGTTAAAGAACTAGAAAGTCTTATGGTTTAACTTCAGCTCTTTGGCTCCCCCTACTGTTGTAGGACACTATCTTTTAAAGCAAATCTCTAGAAAATTTAAGTTTGTTGCATGCAAAGACTGGCGTTTAAAAAAAAGCTGCTTCCTGTTTTAATAAGTCCTTCATTTATAGCATCCTTTTTTGATGTTTGCACATGTTTAGGTCTCTGCCACCATCAGTGTCACTGAGTGGTGAAAATCCGTCATCAGACTCTGAGGAGAATGACTACATGAGTCCCACCTCCCTCCCAGTCTCCAGTTCTCCCTGGGTCATAACGGGTTCCTTGGTTCCCCCCCCACCTACCCAGGCAAACAGCCACAATGACATCAGGTAAGAACAGTAAAGTCACGGCCTGTATTTAATTTTAAACCCAATATTGTACTGGTTCATTACAAGTCCTCTGTGTGTTTAACAGAACAGTAAGCAGGTTCATGATCTAATCAGAATTTTAGAAAAGGTAAAAAGTCCTGCGTCCTCTTCAGCAGGAGCCAAATAAATGCAGCTAGTCCCGCTGCCGTCTCATCTGTGTTTTTTATGCAGCACATCCTGGTTCTTTAAGCTTGATTCAAAGCTTTGAGTCTGATGATCAGAGACACTGATGCACAGTTACACTCTCTGTGCAGAACACATGAGAGCACATGTTCTGAGGTTGAGGCGAACTGCAGCCCTAAAGTGATTTGAGTTCATCGCTGAACCCTGTAGTGACCCTTGTATTCCACTAGATTACTGAGGAGTTTAGCACAAAATAAGTAGTTTTTAAAACTTTGAGTAGACAAGAAAGCTCTGTTCATAAACTGTACGCTATATTACTGTAATTTATGCTTAAATAGAAATCTCACTATCCCATCTGTTGAGGGAGGAAAAAAGGGAAGCTGTGAAGAGCATGTGTGAGAGATCATATGATCATATCACATGATCAGCTTGTTCCCTGAGGCTGAGAGTTTGAAGTTCACGAGAACCTTCAGGAACTCGTCATGGAAAAGAGTCGTTCCTCCTTCATACAAAATACTCCAAAATCAGAAAGTTACAAAAGACCCCAGGTTTTCTCTTTGTCTAGAATTAATCATTCAGTTATAAATTAAAGTTATGGATGTATTTGTATGTTTGGTGCAGAACAACAAGACTTACAGAGGAATTAATATTTCTACATGTTTAAATTTCAATGTTCTAGTTCAGATTCTCATAAAAGATTGATACAAACACATTTTATGGTGTCCACTGACCCCTGATGAGATGATTTTACAGTTGACCACCAGGGGGCACTACAGGCTCACGTTATTTTCTAAACAACTGACGTGCTGGTCTTTAAACAATTTTAAAGAAGGTGCAGAGTTTTAGAAGATGAAGGCAGCTTGTTTCTTTGATTAAAACGGTGATAAAACATTTTGTGACTTACAGCTGAACGTTGGGATTGTCTAAGTAAAACCAGAGTTAGTGGCACCTGTAAATAACTGTATAGTTCAGATTTAAAGCTACAAATGTGAATAAGTTGTGTACTAATGTAGATTTTTATTATTTTATTACATTTAATGCAACTAAATGATCATTTTCAGGTTCAGTATGTTGATATAATAACCTTATTTCTATTCAGACCAGTTTCTCAGCTTTATTTAGAAATAAAGTTGTGAAATGTTTAACTAATACGTTTTTTCCTGGCAGTGACGTGGGCGACATCGACTCAGAAGACCCTCAAGTGTACGAATCCATGTTTAACATCCAGAGTCAAGCCAGCGAGACGACGCAGACCTCTGACCTCGGTAAGTTTCCTCACTTCACTTTCAGAATTATTTATTTATTATTCTCTTCTTGATTGATTATAATTATTAATTTATTATTTTAACAGGCCGCATCTAATGACATGAGAACTCACTTCGGATAGTTTAATTTGTCTTCTTGCAATCAAGTTTTATTCCTGATTACTGTCTGTAATTATAATTAGAGTTTGAGCAACTTAAAATGAGCTTGTTAGGAGTTTATAGCACGCAATCATAAAGAATCAGTGTAAAATGTAAACCTTTTCCTTCCATTCAACCATAGTGTGTGTTGTTTATTGTCTCCCTGGGTTCATCAGTGATGTTTGTTTTTCAGAGCTTGCTCAGCAGTCAGCTGTGGTTTCCCAGGAGAAAATGGAGGACACCAGTATGGAGGACGTTTATGGGTATGACTGTCCCCGGCCAGTCGTCCCCCCCGCCCCGACTAGAAGAAACCTGTCTGACATCAGCTGTCCCTCCTCAGCCTTCAGCACGCTCAGCCTGGATGGTTCAGTAGAAACCGGTATGGCTTTGAGTTTAAAAGTTCTAGATTTGAGCCAAATGGATACATGACAGTGGAAACTTCTGATATGACATCACATGGGTCACTTTTCTTCTAAAGTGTCTGAATTATCATGTCTGTATTTCATATATAAGTTAATTGAAATGAACATAGAAACAGTTAAATGTGCAACAGCAATTATAGCAAGTAAATAAGATATACATTCAGCAGAACAACAACAGTGGTCACAAGCCAAGAACAACAGGAAAAATAAGAAGAGGTAATAATAATCAGCACTTTTAAAGTTGTAATAAAAATAATAAGTTTGTATATTTAGATTAGAACATTTCTATTTAAAAAAAAAAAAAACCACCTGAAAGAAAAATCTGCTGCCCAGAATCCCCAAATCAACAGGAAATTTAAAATAAAATCCTGAGAGACGCTGAGGATAAAAGATACAAACTCTCATAATTATGAGGTCTATTTTCTATGTGTATTAAATAAAGTTGTAGGAGACGTTTGTTTGCTAAAGATTCAGCTCTCATCATAAAGCGTAAACTATAATTGTGTAAAAACCGTTAAAGAAGTCAAAATGCCACTTCAGTCATGTAAAATCCACCTTTCTGTTATTTATGACATCGTTAACGGATGTTTCTAAACTCTACCTGAGCTATAGAAAGGGGCCAGGGTTTTCTCACCTGCCTCACCAAAAACCCATTGTTGTCTATGAGAGTGGTTCTCGCAGTTCCTTGATGAATGTCCATGTTGAATAACGTATTATTATAGAAAAGTTATAGTGCACTATTCCTGATTAAACCACATGTTTTGATGTTTAATTTGCATTTTTATTTCCAAAGCTGCAGCACATAACATGCCTATTGACAGGCAGACAGAGTAGCTTCAGTAAGTGTGTTTCAGTGCTTTTACCTCGGCGTTCTTATTAAATTATGTGTTTTTTGTCTAATCCATACTGTTACATCTGTGTTTCCAGAATTTACAGCCTCTGTTGAGTCCTCTGTGTTCACGATGTTTTTCAGGTACGTTTGCAGCTGGTGTTGAACTTGAACGCCCCCCCAAACCTCTCCCTCGTCGAGCCAACTCTGACCGCCGGCCTCGACCTTTCAACCGTGACTTCTCCGCTCCGTTGCCCGAACTCCCCGGTCCCTCTTCTGCCTCTCTGCCTCCCCCTCCTCCCCCCACTTCTGGAAGCCTGGCCCTGAATGGGGAGATCGAGTGCCTGATGTCCCAAGGCTACTCCATCCAGGACATCCAGAAAGCCCTGATGATCGCCCAGAATAACCTGGAAACAGCCAAGAACATCCTGCGCGAGTTCGTCTCCATCCCCTCTGCGACTCACATCGCCACATAGTCACTCCTGCCTCGCTCGTCCTCCGTCTCTCTCGCCTCCGTCTCCGCTTTGTGCCATTATCATGGATAGCATTTACCAAGCACTTTCCTGCAGGGCCACGAGTACCAGAAGGATTTACTCTGAAGGAAAACACCACGTTCACGTCAAATCTAAACATCCAAAGTCAATTGTAATCAACTGCGTCAGGTATCGTTTGCTTTTCTAAAAGAATTTTATTGTGAAAACAGATTATTTTGGTTATGTTGGACAAGTGACACTGAAGCCTCGAAAATACTTCTAACTCCCCCGACGATGTAAGGATCTGACACGGTTATCTCTGAGCTCAACATGACCTGAACGCAGCACACATGGAGGATGAATGAAGCCAAGTTCTGACCCTGTAATGTGTTTTGACATGAGCTGTGGCACAACCCCCCCTCCCCCCCAGTCTAAGTGCATTCTCTCATTAAGCTACACTGACTGTTCAGCAGAAGGGCCCTGCAGATCGCTTCCCACTGCTGCAGAGGCTTTCCAGTTTGGTGCTTTATGGGCTTCTTTGCAAATTGTGGCGTACCAGTTTGGTCGGAAGCTAGCGAATAAGTCTGTGGCGTGCGTGCTCGTGCTGATGAATGTCTGTTCTGTTGCAGTGCGTTGTTGCAGGGCTTCATGTTGCGCGTTGCTCTGTTTTGATGATACCTGACAAGTCGAGCTCAACTCCATTATCCATCCTCCTGGTTCGACAGTAGTTCTGTGATGAATTAACACCTCTGGTGTTGAAGTACTTTCATAACATGTTGTGCTGTGTGTAGTACTAACAATGGCTGAATTTAAGTTCTATCGTTTCATTCCATGGTTTGCCTCCAACGTTTGAAGTGGTCTGACACCGAGGGCTGATTTAAATCAGGAAAACGACGTCTCAATCCACCAACCTCTTATTCTTTTTAAGCCTTTATCAAACTGCAACTGTTGGCGACTAGTTGGAGACACAAAATTGCAAGAAAATGTGTAACTTTTCAGTTGGCGTTGCTCTGAACTGGTACAATAGAGTATTTATAGTGATAGGTGACGTGTGTTTGTCTACAAATCGAACTGTCCTGATTCCAGTCGCTGCAGCGTTTGTTTATGGAGTTTAATTCTGAGCTTTCAGGATGTGGAAGTGTCAAATCACTAATTACAGCTAAATGTATCAGAAACAGGAATATTTCAACATGCAGCAGCTAAGTTAGAAAAATGTGATTTTTCAGGAAAGTGTTAAAAACTGGATAGAAGTGGCTGAAATGAGCTTCCTCTGTAGGGGGGGGGAGATCAGAGTAGAGCTGCTGCTCCTCCTCGTTTAAAGGAGTCAGCTGAGGTGATGCAGGCGTCTGGTTAGAATGCCTCCTGATCAACTCCCTCTGGGGGTTTTCCAGGCACGTCCCACTGGAAGGAGACCCAGAACTCTCATGCATCCAGTCTAGCCTGGGAATACCTTCAGACCCCCAGAGGGAGCTGAGGAGCGTTTCTAGGGAGAGGGGTGTCCCTCCTGGACCGTTACCTCTGCCACCTTTCTTGGATAAACAGAAGAAAACGTATTGATGGAAAATGTTTTATGAGTTTACATAGACCGATGCCCACCACTAGGGGGCGTTTCAGTTTATTTTGGCGTCAACTTCCTCAGTATGTTTCTGTGCTCAGTTATTTATGTTGAGGATTAGTACTTGTGACATATTGAAAACAAGTAAATTATTGATTAGATAAGTGCAAATAAACTGCAACCGCTGTGAATTTTTTCTTCAGATTTAGTGATCTGATGTTTGCTATTTATTTTATTCTCAAACCTTTCGAGACGTTTTAGAAACGTCTTCACAAATACCCTTTACAATTTGTCGCCAACAGTCATAGCCTAGTGAGATACTGGCTTTATAGCTGTGCATGCTGGGAAATCCTAGGGAACGCCCCCCGCTAGATCCCTGATCCACTGATTCAGTTCTTCACAGCAGTTTGACTCCGCCTCCTAGCAGGTTTATTTTGTACACGTTTGTTTTTGTTTGTTCATTTTCAGACACTTCTGGAGAATTGTACTAGTCCAAGATTAACAAGGAACGTCAACGTATCCCAAACTAATCTACCTCACTGGACCTGAGTCACTGAACAGATTAGAGGCTTTTGAACTCTAAACCCAACCTTGGATGAGTCTGAGATAACGGCAGTGACCTCATACACAGACATGTTGTGATGCCACGACACACAAAGCTACAAAAGGCTCCACTGCTGCTGGTTTAACTCCCCAGAATAAAACCAAGCAGCTCGAGAATCTTAAACGAATAAATGATACACCATCACTCCAGATCTTTACAGACAGCTCCCTCTTTTCATAACCGTAAGTTCAACCTAAACAAGAAAAGCACACAACCAGGTCGGTTAAAGGTAAAAGATAACCGCTCTCTGCTGAAGGAACAGAGTTTAAATGAGCCGACAGCTGAGCTCCAGGAAACTATAGAAAGCACAAACAGGGTGAAGAAGTTTATGTAGACTCAGGAAATAAAAGCGGATGGATTCAACAGATTCTGATACAACAGTGTCTGTATTAGATTTTAAATGTCACCATTTCTGCTGCGTTCTCATTGAAGTCGTTTTGCTTCCCCGAGCTCATCCAGTCTCTAGATTCAGTTTTTGATCCGAGCTGCAGCTCCGCTTTTAAAGAAACTCTTCAGACTTCAAAGCTCTTGAGGTTTTTCCAAACAGACAGTTTTGGGAACATCATAAATGCCGTCTTTTGGGGTTATATGACACGTAGTCATTTATTTATTGTGTTTGGTTTTATATTTTTGAGTTTATGTGATGAAACATTCCAAACTGTATGGAAAATATTTCCTAACTGGGATCCATTTTACAGACGAAGCATCAGATTTGAGTCTTTAGTCGTGTTAAAGGACAAGTTTCTGGATTTCATTTAAAATGTTTCTATTGGAGACACATGCACGCTCCAGGATTCGTTAGTATTTTTTAAGCACTCCAAATATTTACCAAATTCTGTTGTAGCAAGATGGCAAGGATTTTTTTCTTGATGCTAAAATTGTCTTTTACAAATATTTTTACATTTAATCTGTTTATAATTATGTATGAGTTGCAACACTTTAAGTATTAATACAAAACATTAAATTTAGACATTTTGTGCCATATTAAATTATAAATAAAAGACAAATATGACCAGATGCCAGGGTTGGTCCAGACTCTTTGGACAGATTGAACTTTTTCTTTTAGGCGTTATTAAATATCAGAATATTATTTATGATCTTATTGGTGAACATCTGACATTCACAGAGTATGTGAACTAATTAAAACTGGTCAATAATTCACAATACTGAAACAAGGTGTTATCATAATAAGTTTAAAATAATTTTAAAAGACTTAAATTACAAAAAAAAATATACATTTTTAAATGTGCAAGTTCAACAGTGACCCCTGCTGGTTGTCAGGTAGAATGCAGGTCTAATTTAATTTTGTCATTTTCTTTTTAAAAGTCCCTGCTGTTTTTTGTGAGGATGTGTCTGAGTAATCACTAATAGAGTCATTACCCATCTGATGAATTCAGAATTACCCCAAGTAAATAATATGGGCTGCTAAATAATGCAATAAAAGTAGATGATATGTAGAGATTAGTCCTGGATCAGGGGACACTCCTCTAAACTTGTGGAAGTCCTTTAAAGTTATGGGCTTAGCTCAGGTTTAAACTCATAAATGTAACATTTACAACATCATAATTTGGATGTCAGATCTCAAAGTGTTTGTTTTCTCAAGCAAGTGGAAAAAAAAGACTGAACTTCTCATCTCTGGCCCCAGTAATGGGTGGCTGAAGTGTCCTTTATTACATAACTACAGATTTCCCTTTTTTCCTAAACTTTTTTGGGTATTTTCCTCTGAAGACCAGGAACTTTGCCTCCTTTCCGTCACATCCAGCATGTTCTCTCAGACAAACCAAAACTAAACCCTGAGCTGGGCCAGTTGAGCCTTAGATCTTCAGTTTCATTCACCAAGTGTGACTCTTGAGTCAGCAGGTTTAAATAATAAAGCATCTCAACTACAACTATTGGAGAGTAAAGCGTGATTTGACTGCTCTGAGTTGTCCTACAGGTGTGTAAATCTGTGGCTTCTCGGGTTTTTTGGTCCTGCTGGGATTCCAGAGAACAACCTGCAGCTTTTAAATGGGCCCAAACCAAAACCGTGTACCGCAGCAGCTGCTCCTTTCCTGTCAGTTTTCGACCACTTTTTGGGGTTTGAACTCTAGTAACAGCTGCACCTCTGCAGCGTCCCATCAGAGTCGCTGGTAAACTCCACTGTCGAGTCGGTTCTGATCCGCTGACTAATCTCTGTGTTGGTTTACTTTAACTGGCCTTTTCATCTGGAACTTGCCTACTAAAACGTCATTGCTTTGTTATTGCCTGTGTAGATATGATTTTATTTATTGTCTTTTTAATATCCTCTGCATTCATTGTGCTGCCATGTTTTCATGCCTAAGCCATTAAGATTTTTAATTAAACTGTATTTTCTGTAACGGCTGGTCTGTGTGGTTTGTTCAAAACAAGGAAACTCATGAGCTTGTATTTGGATTTTCTGCTTATCTGATACATTTTTCTAGTATTTTCCACAACTTCCTGAGAAAACATCTGTTTAAAACATTAGCCACTAACTGACTCTTTACAAGCGGGAAGATGGATCGTCCTCCTGCTTTTTAAATCAGGAGCTGATGGTTAACAGAAGGTTTATTAGTTTTTTTTTAAAGAATGAATGAAAAGCTTATAATTTGAAGCTTCAGGATTCATTGGTAATGTTGGTCATTAATTCTGCTGTTTATAGACCAAACTCAATATTCCACATAAAAGCAAGAAGGGGGTTTTAAATGTTAAATAGTAGAGTTTCTGATGAGTCAATCGATGCATTTCACTTGATAAAAATAGAATTTTACAAACTCCAAAAATGAGACTGAAAAGAAAAACTTTTCTCTAGTAATATCCTGACTTAAGTGATTAAAGTAAGAAACTGTTGGTGACGACCTAACTATATCCGAGGCTCTTGGATTAACTCAAATACACAAAAACAACACATCATCCTCTGGATATCTAACAGAATATTTTTAACATTTACTTGAATTTAACCCATTTTTGGGCAAATGCAATTTTCTAGTCATTTGGGGTCAATTTAACCCCCTAAGATGATTAAACTCAATAATGAAATATAAAGAATGACACATTTGAACAATGAATGAAACTGTTTTTGCCCTGAGCTCCATAATTTCTGTGATTATCCAGCTGTTATCACCTGGAGTTTAGGAGGTTTTGCACACAGCGACCGGAGAATGGCTGATTTGTTTTGCAGCTATAAATTCTTTGCAGATGTGAGCTGTGTTTTCTGTCCTGCCTCCCTCCGAAGTGAGAAATCTGAGCTACCGTTGGAGTCATTTCCAGCTCGCGCTGACAGCGGTTTGGAGGCTTTCAGCTTCCTCACTATGGGACTGTGAACCACTAAAACACACACACACACACTGTTCAAACTCAGCCCTGGGACTCTCCCTCCAATACTCCACCACAACACCAGTACAAGAAGAAACAGCCTTTGTTTAAACAAAACTTTTATTTGGCATTATTTTTTTTTTTTTGCAAAAACAAAAAATAAAAAACACACAAAAGATCACATGTACAGAACTTAATTTACACACTTATGGAAAATAACAGAATCGTAAAAATCTGTTGCAAACTCAGTTTCTCATCGCTGAAATAAATTTTTAGAAAAAAGAAATCTAGCTTTAACCAAGAGGTGCAGGTTCATGGATCATAAATCTTTGTGCTATGGCTTCATGGTTTTCAGTCCAACCGACAGCATCACTGCACGTGGATCAGCGAGGAAATCAAAACGACTCAAAGGAAAAACGGATTTAGCTACTGTGTTATTGTTGCAAGTCATCAGGGCAGTGTCGCACTCAGGAACCAAAAACTTTTACAATAAAAACACAAAGTGAGGAGTATTCACAACGCCAGCCTTTAGATGGAGCCCTGCGGTATTTTGCATGTTTTCTCTGCGTGTTTTAGAATCAGCCCGGTTTGTGGTTCATCCACTGTAATTACACCGGACTCACAGCTGAACAATCACTTTTCTGAAATGTGAGTCTGGTAATTTTTGGAAAAGCCAGAAGGTCACTGAATGTACTTCCTGCTTTTCAGCACACGTTTTCTAGAACACGACTTTGTCGAGCTTAAAAAAACAAAATGCAAACTAAGATTTGGCTCGTTTATGTCTAATATTCAATCAACCCCTGCCACAGATTGATTTGTTTTTTAAATGATGAGGATTCTACAAATCCTTCCAGAAAGAAAACAAAAAGTAAACAACTCCCTGAATATGTTTAAAAAAATCTTTCTTTTCTTTTTGTGTCCAAAAAAAGCTGAAGATCTGAGCTGTGACTTAAACATGATAAACTGGGAATGACAATAAAGGCTAATTTTCTTTTATTTCACATAAAATAAACCGTAACCCTGCCTGTTTTTAACAATCAACCATCACAGTGATCATTGTGTCAAACATGCAAAAACACAGAGGCGCCTCTTCAGGCGGTTACCTCTCAGTGGCAAAACAAAGACAACAGATTCAAGACAAACAAATTTCAGTGTATGATGTCAAAAACCAGGCACAGCAGATCTCTAACTTTGACCCTTCAGCCTCAGTCTGAGGTTTCCTCTAGCAGGTCTCTAAACTACACGTATTTACAAACAATACAAGAACTTGACAGCAGTTTGGGGAGAAGGCCGCCAGTGTGTCTCTTTTCATTCATACAACTACCGATTATCCTGTAGCTCAACTTTAGTGTCCCTGATGATCAAACACTCAAACAAGATGTTGATTTGACAAAAGCTGAGTTTTTAAATGAAAAACCTGTGGTTTTGGTCAATTCTAACATCGGTTTCTAGGAATATTGGCATCAAATTCAAACGTACACACTGTGAAATCTCTCAGAACAAGTGTTTGGTCTCAGATGTTTCTAAAATCTCATCTGGATCTACGAACAACACGAACCGGACGCTGCCAAAATATCTTAAATAACAAAATATATAAACTATTTACACTTTGATTGAAATAAAAAAAGATAATGATGCACATAAAACACCATCACCAAACACCGACCAAGAGCTGAACGCAGCTAAATGAAGATATTCAGTCAAAAGAAAACAAACATCTGTACATTTACAAACCTGTGAACGTCAGTGAAAATCCAAATACTGCTGAGAACAAAGCAGGGAAAGGGGGAATGTCCAGACATGTGAGGAGGTGTTAGTCTGCAGGTCTCAGGTCAGTGTGAGCGTCTCGGACCTCCTCAGCTCCAACGCTCCGACTGCTGCTTCAGGCGACCTGCTGTCTGCTGCGGCGCTGCCGAGCCATCAGGGTTTTACTGCAGAGGACAGAGTTCATCTCATACTTCAACCAGTACAGACACTAATCACAGTCGAGCAGGAATTACACCGGGCGTAACTCAGTGATGTGTGACTGAATTAAAAGATGTGTCGCCTCCTTCCTCTACTTTTAGATCCTCTCACCTATAACTCTGACATCGTCTTGTTTCAGATTGATCTGTTTTGATTTATAAGACTGACATAAATAAGTTACTGACTGAAGTATAAGGTAAATTAACTTATAAATATTCAATTAAAACCCTGTAAATTTAGTTTGACCAGCCCAGGTAAATTACTCAGACTCATCCATAACAAAAGAGAATCGATCCTAAAATATTCTGTTACATCACTGCTTCATCTTACAGAATAGTTGTGTGTAAATTTATCTTTATCTAACAAATATTTTTTCAGTGAGTTAAACCTCCCTTTGGCCAAATCTCTCAGTTTGTAAAAAGCTTTTACAAGCAGCTAGAAGCCTTTCAGCTTGTGCTTCATCATCTGTCTGCACTCTTGTTTACAAGCTGTTTAATCACGTTCTCTTCACACACTTCACTTTATCTGCAAACATCCTGCAAGGCTTCAAAATATTAGCTCTTTTAAGTAGCATCCCAACAGGGTTATGGTGGGAACCACATTTAAAGTTCCCAGGCAGAAAAACGTTCCATCACTAATGATTTGTTACACAGAAATCAACAGGTGGACTTTAACCAGTACAAGAACTGATCCATGGAGACAATTAATTATAACTTTAGAGAAAATGTTGGTTCTGTCTGGAGCTCAGACTCTGTGCTTTTAATTTACACTTTCCTCTGGGAAACGTCCCATAAAAGCCCCACATTAACAAGCAGTGACCTCTGCAGCCTGCAGGGGACAGCGGTGGGTCTGCAGACTCCGAATTTAAACTATTCACTCACCACAACAGTTACCTGGTCATTAGGACCTTTCTTCTCTCCATTGACGCCCTTCAGGAGGACAGCGTCCTCGTTCTTTGTGTTGGTCTTCATCTCCACAACAATGTCATCTTTGGTGGTCTTCTCTTTGGTGCTGCTCAGAAAATAAAGCATTGATGTCAAATGTTAGAAAAAATTCAAATGACCAACTGTCAGAAAGTTAATGTTTAACTTCACTTTGTTGTGTTTTTATCCAGATTTTAGATTCTTAATTCGATCCCAGAGTCACATTAACCTGAAAAGACTAAAAACATCAATAAATGTTGTTTCTTTATCAGTGGTGTCCAAATGTTTTATACTTTATGTGACTTAAATATAGAAACGTTTATGCTTTTTTTAAATCCCAGAACAATGTGTTGTTTGGACAAATGTCAAATAAACATCTGAGATTCCTGCTTTATGTGTTGGAATCCATTTTAGCAGAGTTTTTAAAGAAGGTCCTTTTATGTTGAGAAATGATGGAGTTACAGCTGGTTTGGTCAGATAGTGACGTAATGCTTGATCTCATGTAGTATTACTAGTGTTGGTATTGACATCCAGCTACAAACCACTTCACATTGTAGCTCTGTGTCTGTAAGACCAACAAAGTTACATTGATTTCAGTGTTTCTGATGGCTGGAGCAGCTAAAATACAGCAGCTGTCAGACCATCAGTGATCTGCAGGTTCTGGAGTTTGCTGAAGTTGTTTTAGGATCATCTGGAGCCAAATGAGTAAAAACAGAACTCACATTTCTTGTTTTCCTGAGCGTCCACAGGGGATCTTCCCCTTCTTGTGCAGAAAGTAGAAAACGCTGCCGAGGAAGGCAAGCAGCAGCAGACACAGTATGATCACCACTATGATCACCCCACTGCCTTCAACTGCAGAGACAGAAGCAGAGACACACGTCACCTCTAAGTGTCGATCCAAGAATACACGTTCTGTTTGCAGGTTCAATCTAGACTCCAAATCAAACCAATTTATTCTGTTTTAACGTAGAAAAACAGAGTTCTTCTATTTTAAAGCAGCTTTTTATTATTTAGTGAAAACTTTTTGCCAAAACCTTCCTAAAGTTTCTCTTCAAAACCTGCTTTTAAAATAAAACAGATGTTCAGTATCTACAGCCTGAATGTCATATTTGAGTTCACCTTCTTATAAATGAGAAATAATTAGCTGAGCATGAAATTATGTCTATTTCACTTTCATCTAAGGGCTAATAGAAGCTGCACAAAAAAGTCATTTATTTTGCTCACCCTCTGTGACCTGCAGCTCTTAGAAGTGACTTAATTTTAATTAAATTATGCATCAAGAATGTAAAAACATCATTACTGAGTTCAGACACTGTTTCAGAAAGAACAACTTAGTGAGAAACAACACATCTAACACTGAAAAACAAGAAACTTTCACAGAACTCCTCAGGTCCATTTCACTTTTCGAGGTCAATCTGGAAATAACTCACTGACAGGCATTCTTTAATTATTTGTTTAATTGTCATTTTCTGTTATTTATCTGAGAACGTTCTGCAAAAAAAAAAAAAAAAAAAAATTTAAAGATTCACACAAAAAATAATCTAAAAATACAAACTTCTTACTGTAATCCTACTATCTCTACTCAGACTGCATCACTGTCTAATTTAAACCTCAGTATACTGTAGTATATTAACTAGATCAATTATTTCCCTGCAGGGGGAATTTCATGTGTCTGTGATTAGAAATCAGAATGTAAAACTACTAAACCTGTTTATTAAAATACAGCCTCACAAACTTTATAAGTTTAGTCAAAATCTGAGCTGAACAAGCCTCAGATATACCAAATAACTAAAAATATTTGAACAGGAATGCCTTTAAACAATGTGAAAAGACAAACTGTGGACAAATAATCTGTTTTAGTGACTTATGGGCTTGTTGTTGTTTTTTATTCCTGTTTTCTATTTTACTTATTATGTGTGTTGGATGACTATAAATAAATTGTTCATTAGAGTTAATCAAGTTGTTTGACTGACTGAAACAGTTTTTCTATTAAAGGCATACTATGCAGTTTTGGCTTGTTTTTAGCACCCCCTAGTGTTCGTTTTAAATCACTGCTGTAAAAGCGTTAGCATTGTCTTTGCTCAGAAACACCTGAATCTAACTGTAGAAATGTCTCCTCCTCCTGAGTGACTTTTCATTAACCCTGTAGGATCATATTAGCACATACTGGCTCAAGGAAAAGATTTAAAAACATGAAAAAGTACGATAGTACTATGACATCTGCTATGCTGAGGGTGGCAACATCTGTTAAAACCTGTGAATTTAGCAGTTAAATATTTGAACTAAACTCAAGTGTTTAAAACCTCTAAAGCTCAAACGCTGAGCTGAACTTCAGCCCAGAGGAAAACCCTCTTGTTTTGTTTATCTGATTTAAACTGATCTGTTCTCCTCAAACGGAGCTCCGCTTCACCACAGACCTCAGGAAATAAACACTCAGATCTGTGTTCTTATTGCTTTAAGGCGCGTTGACATTTATTGGGGTCTCTAGGCTCCGTTTACCTGCTAACCTTAAATAAAAGCTGGTATCAAAGTAAAAACGCCTTTTTCAAATTTGTGACTTATTTACATTTGATTTTGCCCAAAACGATAATCAGAATTTAATGGTTCATGTTTATTTGGCTCCGTTATTACTTATTCAAGCTCTAAAAACTATTTAAATAAATATATGGTTTGAGAATTTGGCTACCTTACAAAATTCCTTACAAAATTAGGAGGATTGTGTGTTTCATTTTCAGAGGTCTGAGCTTTAATTTAGAGGTGCTGAAGCGTCACTGGTCAGAATCAACCAGACAGGAAACAAAAGACGTTAACCGATTGATTACGAAGGCTTCGTTTTCTCTTCTCAGGTTCATAAAGGAAAAGAGAATATGTTTTCACTTCAAAAATAGCTAAATCAAAACAAAAAATCAGATTAGTTTTTTAATATACCAGCTATAAAACTCACACACAGACACACACTAAGACACCATTTTTGAGTTGATTGTGTAATTTAGTTTGACAACAGCCGTTTAAAGACTTCCTTTTTATTCTTGGGAGTACTTCCAGTCTAATTTAATGATTCCTTTAGTGTTTCTGTGAAGATTCAATGGTAAAAATCAAATGAATGCTTGTTTTAAGTCATAAAGGAGCCACATACTGAAGTATATCATCAATCAGAAGGAATATATATTAAATACATTAAAACGTGACGTTTTAAGGATTAACTTTTATTTGCCTTAAAACTCTGTCAAAAACAAATAATGTTTTGCCGCTGCAGCATGTTTGATCTGAGTATCTGTTTGGCTGCTGGTGAGCTTGAATTTGCTGGTGTTAAGATTTTTTTCTCTAAATCAAACAGAATATTTAATACAGCCAAAGGCTATCCCAAAGATCTGCCAGCTAACTAAAGACAGTCGTGGGCTGGAATGCCTGTAAATAATGAATGTGCTTCTCCAACCCTTCATTGTCATACACAGATTCAGGAGAAAATCCTGAACATCGAGACAGACGACGGCGTTTGAGATGGAAGAACATGAGGAGACGTCAGGGTGATGGTCTTACCGGGAGAGAAGGAAGCTGTTGTGGTGACTCTGGGAACTGTGAAACAAGTAGAGCAACACTTAGAGGGTCATGATCACCAGCACACAAACACACACCTTTAACAGATATATTAGTTTAATCTAAACACATCCACGGTTCCATACAATTAAAGAAGAAATAGTTGCGGTTTGTAAACAGGAAAATAGAGAAAATGCCTTTATTTTAATATAATTTGATGATCAAAATGCTGTTTTTTCTGTTTTATTCCTGCAGTGTTTTCTCTGCAGTTTGAGGCAGACAGAGTGCTGATTCACCAGAGGCAATGCTGCAAGGTTTAAACGAGATGATACGTTCCCTCTCAGGTTTTGGGTTTGTTATGGATTTTTCAGCTGAAGCCTTCAGTAATAACCAGACAGAACCCAGAGACGTGCACTGTGCACAAAAAAAAACAAAAAACGTGAAATCCATTAAAAAACTACCAGATTTGGACCTTTATTTGAATTGTAGTTTTAATCTATTGTGTTAGAACAGCTAACAAGTCAGCTGAGATTTGTATCCTGTTTAAAATATAAGCTTTGTGTAATTCAGAATTTATAAAAAAAATGTATTAAATAATGATTCTTTTTTCCTTACTTGTGTTTCTTACCATGACAAAATGTCCAAAAACACTCAAATATAAAATGAGAATAAAATTTGACACTCTTCATCTAAAAGCTTTACATTTAAATGAATATTTAATTAAACTCAGATAATCAGCTAACAGAAAATAGAAAGTGATCTTACTGGCTTTGATGCTGAAAACCTTCACATCGGTTCCCATGTCGTTGGAGGCGTTGCACAAAGCGCTGACGTCCGAGGTGACTTTGACCGACACCATGCTGTGAGTCATGTGATCATTCGCTTTGCTCACCACTTCTTGCCAGTTCTACAGAAAAACAGACTGATTATTTTTAGGCATTTAATTTTATTTAAACTGGCATCATTGTTACAAAAACAGTTACATCCAGTCCTCTAGGGCCTCCATCCTGGATGTTGTAGAGGGTTTTTAACACCTGATTCAGGTGGTTAAATAGTCTCCTCAGCAGGTTGAGTTCTGTAGAAGTCTTTAAATGATCTGTGTTATGAAATCAGGTGTGGTAAAACAGGTAAATCAGCCTTCGAGGACTGGATTTAGTGACCTCTGGTCTACACGAACATGACAAGATGGAGGAGATGCATGATGCGAGTCAGACCTGGCTGCCGATCACGTTCCAGGAGATGCTGGGTGGTGGATGTCCTTTAGCCTCACAGCTCAGGTTCACCATCTTGCCGGCCACCTCCACCAGCTGCACCTCCTCCTCCACACCTACCAGCTGGGGACCACCTACAAGAAATGTTCATCATACTTCAGTGAGAAGATTTGTTGTTGAAAAGTGTTACAGTGTTTGACTCATTTCAGGACTTTTCTACAGATCAGTGCATATTTATGCATGTATGAGGCTGCATGGGCTGGGTACTTGTCCACCATCAAAAGAGTGGAGGGCAAGTGTTAAAAGAGTTTTCATCAAATGGTGCATGCAGGTGCGGACTGACCTTGGACGATGATGTGAACGGAGCCACTGGTGCGCAGGGTGGGCAGGAAGGGGACGGTCACCTCACAGATGTACTCTCCACTTGTTTCATAGGTGGCGTCCTGCAGGTGCAGAGTGTTACCCCAACCCACCTGCTTCCCATCCTGTACACAGAAAACACACACAGAAAAAATAAGTTAAAAAAAAAAAGGTGATTCTAGTTCCTGCTTTTTGGGATGAGTGAGATTTCAGATCTCCTTCAGGGGGGTTTCTATTAGCTTTAAAGACTGCCGACATTTTGGAGAAAAATACAAGATTCCTCCTTATCAGCATGTCACTGTATTAACAAGATAAGGCTGTAATTCTATTATTGTAAACAGGAAAAGAACACCTTTATGATTAACAGCCTGCCCCTAATATAGGTCTACTTCAGATAATAACACATCGCTGTTTATAGAAGGGTTTTTAATCATACGCTCCGTGATGTTATGATTTTACGATACCTTGTACCAGATAGTTGTTGTTTTGAGGGAGGACAGAGCGTTGCAGGTTGCAGTCAAATCTTCTCCTTTAAGCATGATCTCTGAGTCTTTGGGCACCACAACAGCTGGGTCCAAGTCTGAAACGGCAACAGAACATGACGCCTGAAAAATGTCATCACAAGGCTGAGGAGAATTAATTTAGTTATTTAAGTAATATCAGTTTGCCCCCTTCAATCTTATATTAGAAAATATGCCCAGCAACACTTTATTGGCTTTATTTTAACAGAAAATATTCTTAATAAACGTAGATTTGGAAGGAGTTACGGGCTGGAGCAAAATTGTGACAGAATGTGTTGTCTTTGCTGTAAAACGTCACCTTGAAGAGATCTTATGGCCATTCTGGACTGTGTTTCAGTGTAAAAATTAAATAATGACCTTCTTATCCACTGTGGATAGCGTCTATAGGGGCCTCTTTTTGGAGAAATAGCTAACATCTGACAGGACTGATGAGCTAACAGCTAGCCTGAGCACAAACAAGAACAACGCTTATTTCTGATACCATAAAAGAGCTACAAGGTTTATAAAATAACATCCTACTATCGGCTTTGATCTTTTGGATATTTAAGCTGTCTTGACATGTACTAGCCATTAGCTCATCAGTCTTGTTAAAGTCCTGAGTAAATTCTGTTAACATTCAGGAAGCCATCTACGATAAATAAGATGATCATTATTTACATATTTTACACAGAAACTCACTTCAAAAAGCTAAAAATAAACATGAGTTTAAACAGTAATTTAATGCTTCTTAACAGTAGTGACCACGTGTGTGTTTTCCTTACAGTGCACAGTCAGCTGCACTTCTCCTTTGACATCCTTGTGGTCGACGGCGTCCAGCGGCTGACACTTGTAGATACCGCTGTCTTGTCTCGACACCGATGGCAGGATCAGTACGCCCCCGCTGCTCTCCAAGTCCTTATCCTGCTTCTGAAACAGACACTTAACTCATAACGTTCCTCTAAAATATTAAAAAACACGTCTGAACGTGTTAAATTAAAACCTGCTGTATATTCAGTGTGGTTGTACACATGCACCCTGTAGAGCCCTTCATGACTCTTCATGACTGGTGTCGTCGTTAAACAAACCACTAACAAGGTTGGTGACGGCCCAATTAGGAAACATTCAGACAGCAGTCAGCTGAGTCTTTGTGTTCTCAGCACACAATGACTGTGTGTCTGACATGGGAATAAGTCCTACTCATGATCCCCATCATTGTAGCCTCCGGTCTCAGACCCCGGTCTGGACCTGCGGGGTCAAAGCTGACAGAGTCTTCATAGACCCTGCACACTCATGTCTACATGGGGCCCTGTGAGCTCTGCATATCAAAAACATTCCCTACATGTCTCTTGTGTGTCACTCATTCCCTCTTGTGGACTTTTAGGGGGAGAAAAGACCCTCCATTCTTACTTGTTCTCTGCTGAAAATGAAGGGCTGTGGGGGGTTGCCGTCACCCTGGCAACGCAGCTCCACGGTATCCCCCTCTTTGACCAGGCCCTGGGGCAACTCCTTCCACAGCTCCACCATGGTGGTGGGGTCTGAGCACACACACACACACATGAAACAGGCTTATTCAGCTGAAGTCACCATGATTTCCATAACGCTGACAGCACAGTTTGGCTTCAACTTCACACTTTTCATAATAAACTGTTTCAACAGCAGAGATGTGTGAATTCAACAAATATCCTTATGACTGCTTCAAAATCAGCTTTATCTTAATATGTTAAGAGCATTCAAAGAGTAATTTTATTATTTAAAATTATTATTCAATTTGTCTTATAGACATTAAAGAGTTACATGTACACAAGCTTGTAAAACAGACATACAAATACATATTTCTGTTTCTGTACATTCTCTTTAAGCAATTAACCTTTAAATATTTACCTTTTTTTAACTTTCTACCATATGTTTGCCAAAATAAGCATGTAATTGAAACTGCTATATAGTTTTAGAGATGCTTTACGTCAGTAGCTGAGCTTGAGTTAAGCCAGATTAATACTTCTCCGTCTGCGTCGTTACGGAGACACGCAACGCCATTATCCGTCGACGCAAGACCTCTCCGACAGCCTCGCACGGACGGACGGAGCCGAGCTCACTTTTCTAACTATCCGTCGAACGAGACGGAGAGCGCATGCCTCTGATTGGTCGACTCAACACCCCGTGATCATTTCCGGCTTGATGCCGGTATCAACAGAGTAGTAATAGTAGAATCTCAGGGAAGCAGATATGGATCAGCTCGAGAAACGTCTGGCAGACGAAGTACAACATTTATATAATCCATCAGTGTCCCTAAAGGGTTAAACAAGAGCTACATATTCGCTCGTCGTCTGCCTCGTCCTCACTGAACGGACAGACATTCAACAGACGCCGCTGTCTCCTCACTCCTGTTTAATTCTTTTTAACAACATTGTTTGTTCCTCGAGATCAATCTGTTCAAACTCAATGAAAATTCTCTCTCTGTCGGCCATTACTGAGCTGAAATAAACAAACTTTGGTTGGCTGGAGGCATTACTGCAGAAAAGTTATACGCCCTCTGCTGTCCTGGTGGAGAATTGCTTCACAACACTGACGGAGAAGTAAAAATCAAAAACGTCTCCGTCAATACGTGTGAGCGCAAACGTGCTGTCAGAGAAGTATGAACCAGCCTTTAGCCGTTAGCTCATCAGTTCTGATGACATAACCTCTATTTCAGTGAACAGAGGTTGTTCAGAAAGCCATCTACAGCAGGAAAGATCATCCTTATTTAGAATTTTTACACAGAAAAATGTCCAACATATCTCTTTAAAGATACCTATAATCCTTTTCTTCTTCTAATTATTTCTGGCTTAGCATTTCTTGTGAAGAGGTGCTGAACTTTTGCAAAACTGGCAAAGGAGCTCTTTAAATATTTAGATAGAAATAAACTCTGAGGAAACAGGCAATTCAAGAAGAAGTGACCTCGAGTTGGAGGTTAGAAAATCACGACTGGACAAATACCATCCTCCAGTGCTGAATAAAACCCTGAACCTTTCACTTTTCACCAGCACTGCTACGGGTGTGCAGCTGGTTAAAGCGTTCCCAACGTGGGTGTTTTCACTGACAATATGCAAGTTCAACTACACTAGCATGTGTTATGATGTAAAACAACAACAGACTCTATTTAAGATGCATGTCATCAGTAAGTTAAATTAAAAATAGTATGAATTCATACTAATTTAAGTGTAGGAAAACATATAAAGAAAAATACAACTAAAAAGTGACACCTTGTAAAAGTATTATAATTCTGCAGATATATATTAAAGTGATTAAAATCCCAATAAAAATCCTAACAGTAAAAGTTAACAGACATGAAAATAAGTTATTTTTTACCAAGAAGAGGAAGCACGGACGTGAACAACTAAAGGAGCTGTGAGGTAATTAGTGTCAACAACTGATGTGAGACTCACACATTAGTGGCTGATTAGTGGTTTCCCGCTCCACCACAGACCTCCACTACAGCTGCATAATGTTATGGTGACTTACAGTGAACAGTGACGTTGACGCTGTGGGACTCCATGGTCCTGATGGCTCCTGGGACAGAAAAGCTGACCTCACAGGAGAAATAAGAGTCCTTGTCTTCCTTCACCACGTTGTACTCCAGCGTGCTCTGAATGGAGTAAAACCCACTGTACTCCCGGGTCACCAGAGTCAGAACACTTACATCTGCAACAAGATAATACAGTCATAATCCATTAATGGAGACATTGCATTTATTAAAGCTGAAAGTCCCATTGTTAGAAGTATTTTACATGTCTTTGATGGTGGCTAAACAAAAAGGCTGCCACATTCAACGCTCTGCATGAGCAGCCCGTCATGTTTGTAATGCAACATCGTTTTGGATGAAAACAATAAAATCAGGCTTTCAATTTCAGTTTACAGTGTACAGTACTGTTAAAAATAAACATTTAAAGGCATACTGTGCAGTTTTGGTTTGATTTTAGCACCCCCTAGTGTCCGTTTTAAATCGCTGTTGTAAAAACGTCTTTGCTCAGAAACACCTAAATCTAACTGTTGAAATGTCTCCTCAGCCTTCATTGATTCCTACTGGAGCGGTTCATCACTCATTCAAAGAAATCAGCTGTGTTCAAGCAGGGAGAGATGGAAAACCCTCGCAAGATACGTGACTTTGTGAGACTTCAGGGCACCGGACCGGAGACTCAGAAGTTGCAAACATGGTATTTTGGATCCAAGCAGCAGATGGGGCCGAGTGACTTTTCATTAACTCTGTAAAGGCTCATATTAGCACAGACTGGCTCAAAAAAATGATTTAAACACATGAAAAAGTTACATACTGTGCCTTTAAAAGTAATGTTATGTAGCAGCTAAAATCTAGAATAGTTTTACATTATGTTAAAAACATTCTTCTCTGTGCTGAAGTAAAAGATTGATCAAACAGAACTGACTGGAGGAAATTGTTTCTGAGACGCGACTGAAGTGTTCGCTAACTAGCTGTTGGTCAGAGAGGTGGATTATTCTGTCATACAGTTAATTATTTGCGGTTTAGAGACAGGCATTGGACAAATATTTTCATATCATTTCATTATAAACGGTCAGATTATAAACTTTCTAAATTAATGAATCATTTTTGTGTTATGTAAACTGCAGGCAAAGTGCAAAAAATCATCAAATTATTGTCACATTTTATCAGATAATTTTTTAAATTCTTATACAGAAATTTGCAATCTGCTTATTCCAGAACTGCATTGATGTTCTGCAGTTTAATATGTTACAGACCCCACTGCATTCTGGGAAAGTGGATGCACACAGACTTAAAACTTTCCAGAAAGAGCGAAAGCCTCCTTGATCTGTATAACTAATTATCACAGTGAATATAAACACACCTGTTTTGCTCTATTTCCTCCTTAAATTTTATTATTTAAGCAATGATATTTTAAGAAAATCCATCCTGATAGCTGAATAATACCATTACAAGTATTTCCCTAATGAACACAGGGGGAACTAAAGCCACACCTTTGTCAAATACACACTCCATGATTTACATTGTGACATTTTTATTCTTGTGCCTTCTTTTATCAGGGGACACGTGGATGGCTTGGTGGGGAAACAGATTTCTACAGGGTAACAGATCTCAACACAACACCAGCTTAACAATCTGTAGATCCTGTTTCATTCATTCATAATGTCATGATCACCAGTCTGCTTTTTACTCAGAATCTCATCCTTTGACAACTTGTCACAATAAATATCTCTCAGACATTTTTCAGAAACTCAGATGCTCCTACTTACTCCCTGGTGTAGGCGTCAGCAGCAGACCATTCCTGTACCAGGTGATGTTGGGTTTAGGGAAACCATTACGAGCCTCACATGATGCCACCTGGAAGGGGTTATGATAGTGATTTTTATAATCTGGAGGTTAATTCATGAAATCTCTTGATTGAGCTGGCCCACCTTAGAAGGCAACGTGTTGGTCACAGATATTCCAGTAAAGACTCCCTCAATCACTGGGGCCTCTGGAGGAGCTAAATCAGAAAAACACATAAAAGCTTCAGTCATTTAGAACAATGAATTAAATGCACAGCCTGTCTGTTGTGTCTGCCTTACCGAACACTTTGAGGTGGGTCTTTCGCTCAGCGTTCCCAGCAGCCAGCCCATTAACCTGGCAGAAAAATTCCCTCTCATCAGAGAGCTGGGCATTCTTAATTATGAGGATGGTTCCCTTCTGGTCTGAAGTCACGTTAATGCGGCTGCTGTAGTCTGTGTTGTTATCAATTATCTGCTGACTGCCATCGCCGTAGAAGATCCTCGTCCGTGAGCTGTTTCCTGCAGCTTTCTGCAGAAGGACACGCAGTCGGGACACACTTTAAACCACATCTTAGCCAGGCAGTGAAATGTCGGTTACTCTCTTCTTTTGCATCTGTTAATCAGCCCAGCTGGAGTATGTGTGCACCTGGTAGGTGTGAGTGAGTGAATGACACTGATGTTGGTGAGTGCAGATGTTTTCTACTTCCACACTAATGTGAAAAACAGCATTAGGAACCTTTCAGGGTTCTGGAGGTCCATCTATCAGTAGTAAGGGAGACAGCTTGTCATTTCATAAAGTGTAATATGAAGAAAGTTGTTGAGCAAATCATTTTTCCAGGATATTAAGACGTTATAGCAGCATGATCTGATCTCAAATAGTGAGAGTGAGAATTTATACACCAGTCAGGGTTGACTTGCTCTACTTAGTAAAGATGTGTCCCTAAATCTTTTTTCCATCACAGTCGCCTTTTCAACTGGGTCAGAAACTACTGCGTTGAAGTGTCGATGGGAGCGAATATTATACTTCAGCTCAAATGAAATCCTGCACCCTCCACCATCATAAGGCTGCAGATCTTTGAGACATCCTGATGCTTGAGTTCTGGGTTTTGCTCTGACTTGTCTGTTTAAAATCTGCAGGTTTTTCTTTCCTATTTTACTCTCTTATCCCAACGCTGACACATCAGCATGCTGTCTCTAAATGAGGCATCGTGTTACAGGTGTTACACGTGTTTGCTTTTATCCAGATCATCAGAAATGTTGCCCAAGATGCTGTAAATTCCCAACTCAGGAAACTGACTAGGATGCTGCACTCTGCCTCTTCACCAGGCTACTAGTGCAAGTTGGGTTTTTTCCCCTGAACTGAATGGAAGCTCAAGACCTGCATGCCAAACAGTTCTGCGTCCCTAGTAGTGCTTCTAATCAGATCCTGTTACCAGATGACAGCTTTGTCTACCTGCTCCATTTTCCCCAGCTTTGTGAAAGTTTCTGTGCATCACCAGCTTTTTGATTTTCCGTTTCCACCTTTGTTGTTCACACTTTTGGCTCTTCTATATTCACCTCACAGGAATATCCTGCAGCCAGCATTTATTTCTCATATTGATGTCTTTTATAATTTTGTTTAAAAAATAAAAGCCTTTTTTAAAAGCTGAACTAGAAACTAGAGCTCTCTGAGGGGCTTCATACGTGAACATTTGGCAGAGGCAGAGTGTCACTTTTCAGTGTCCAGCTTTACTCACCACAAACCACTGGATCATGACAAAGCTGGGTTCTTTCTTTGCATCAGTAAAGTTGTAATGGCAGGGGATCTCTGCCGAGTCACTCAGGTACACTTCCAGGTTGTCATTCATATTCAGCTCCACTTTGCCCCACGCTGGAAGACACATAAAAATGCACATAAATCAACTATACTTGTCCCACATTATTCAGAAACCACGCAGAGCAGTAAATATAATTTCACTAAATCAAACATCCATTTCACTGCGGCGGCGTTCTCCCTGAATTTGACCTTTAACTTTAATCTCTAACGCATTGTGTGCGACAGATGACTCTCTTCTCAGGCCAATCTGGAGACAAGCTGCCATGTTAGCCGAAGGAAGAATAAAAAGGCTTCTTGTCCACATGGCATAATTTTCATCCTCCTTCTGCCTGGCTGACTGTAACCACAAAACCACATCTTGGCCAGAAAACCAGTTCCCTTGGCATCATTGGGAGAATGCAGGCAAAGGAAGGCGAGCCAGTTTGACACTAGGCTGTTGATCCAGACTGCCAAGAGCTTTTTCAGCCGTGTTGAACTTGGCTGCTGTTCTAGAGGGGCCCATTCACACAGAGACAAACGAAAACAAGGATGGCACCAAGAAAAGGCTCCGTTTCCTTTGTTTAATGAAATTTAGAGGACGGTCTATAACGCTCAACTTTCTGCCCTCCTCTCAAGCTGATGCTGTCAGATGTTGTTATGGGATGCTCTGCGTAGCGTAACCTAATTTCCTTCAGTCATGAGCTACGATGAGAATATCTGGAAACATGAAACATCATACGAATTAAAATAAAACAAAATAATTTTGCGTTTTTGTTTTTTAAGACTTTTACACAAACCAATGCACAATTTAAACAAGATTCTAATTCTTACACCTTTACAGAAATCTAATTCATGCACATTTTAAGGACAGCTTTTAAGATTTTCACTAACACACATTAACAAAACATTTAGACCAAAAAAGATAAACTTTTCTATCTTATTCATGTTATTGCACTTAAACCAAATTTTACAGTAAAAATAAATAAAACCGGACAACATCCAATTTAGACTAAATACAACTGAATTTGGATAAAAATGTTTTATAATTTATTAAATATGAAGCATTTTCATCAACACAGAATTAGAAGTGGATAAATGATGAACACTGAAACCAAAATACACATTCTGATTGCCTTGGGAGGTTTGAAAATTAAAATCTGGACAAAGAAATGCAAGAAATCACTCTTTAAATGTTCAAAACATGGTAAAGGAAACCAAATTATCAAAAGAAATTAAGAATATCAGACCCCATAAGAAGACCTTAAAGTTATTTGTGTCTCTTTCTTTGCTGAGTATCAATAAAATACTAAAAGAAACAAACAAAAGAAAAAGAACTAAATTAAAATTGTGCCTAAAGAGAATCTAACTTGACTTTTTCCTCCTCGCTCCAAACAGCCATCTTTTGGACATCCTGAATGATGTGAATTATTTTCACCCCCGTCCTCTGAGTTGAGCTTTATGTGGGTCAGTTTAGAGCTGTTACCCACTAAGGGGGATAAAACGGAGGCATCACAGCTTTTGTTTTCAGCTAATAGTTTAGATTACAAAGAGAAGCAGGCAGAGCTGGACCTTCGTGTCCTTGTACGTGTTTTCAGCGTTGGTTGAAACAGACCAAGCATGAAAAGAGTTTTAGGAGTCCAGTTGCCACCCTGCTGCCTCCATTCAGCCTCTTTACTCCCCCATCACCACCCTGTCTCCCCCCTCCTTCTTCTCACCACCAATAATTTTCTCAACTCATTTTTTTCTTTTTGTCCCCCCCACTGCCTCTGGTCTATGCTCAGCCAACCATTCCTTTAAGACAACGGGCTTGCTATTGTTCCCCCACCTGGGTGGAACAACCCCCCCCCTCATACACCCCCACACCCCCACCCACCAGTCATCCAACGTAGAGGTTAAAACCAGTTCAACGTGCTTTGAATTTGTTGTTTACTGCGACAGAGATGATGTGAAGCAGCTTTGAGACAAGAAGCAGATTATGGAGGCCGAAGATGAAAAATATGTCACAAAAGTCAGAGTAAAAAATGTTGTGTCTCTTTGGGGCCGTGCTGCTAACTTTTCAGTTAATCCGATTAGCACTGGGGGGCTGCTACGGATTTGGCTTCCAAAGCCAACCTGGGACTGGCCTTATCTGTTCCTGTTGTGACTTTATGCAGCATGGACTATACGGCTCTAACGCACATGACCCATGATCTCCAGACTCCTACAACCCAAACTGCTGCCTGTGGGCGTGTTCCTGCATAGATTTGTGTCTGTCTGCTGTCTGGGTCTGACTGATACAGACAATTTATTCAGAAAAAATGAATATTTGGATGTGTTGACAGGATCGGGCCTGAGACTGGACACGAGTACAAACACAAAGGGAATAATCAACATTAAATTACACTTCTTTTCCTCATCTTGATGGTGCCAAAGTCACATGTTTTAGAGAAATTACTTTATTTCTGTTTTAAAAATATCTCTTTTATTGACAAGAACCTGTCAAGCTCTTTTATTCTTACCAGACTACAAAGCCAGTAGCTCACTAAGCTGTGACTGGTAGCAAAATAAAACATTTGCAATTTGCAAAATATCTCAAAACATTTGCAAGGATTCTTAAAATCCCAATGTGAGTCACAGGGCTTTGCTCCCATGTTACTCATGCACGATAAATTTGAATCAAAGCAGGATCTGGAACTCATCTCCAATCTTCTTCATTTAGTGTTTGCAAATCAAAAAGTTCAAGAAACGTGAGACAACTTTGGAAGGGTTTGGGTTCTAAACTGAATAAAATGAGGGAGATTTGCAAACAAATTGAGACATTTGGTGACCAAACTGGGACAAGAAAACTTTCATGACCATCGCAATTTATTTGCAATTCCGTCATTTGCCCCACATGACCTGACTAAATAAAAAACCTCTTGTAAAAGTGCCAATTCAGCGTGACTCTGAACTAAAAATGTGAATTCTTGTAATTTTATGTCTCCAGCTAGTTGCTTTCATTTGATAATAATAGTTCTTTTCCTGCCACATCAGCACCTTTTTGGGTTAAAATCAAGCTTATTATTCTCCTTTCCTGTCCTTCCAGACTCACACAGCACTCTGACAATACTAATCCAACATAATGAGGGGTGTACTTCCAGCCCAGCCCTTTGCATACAGTCACCCATTATGCACCAAACAGGCAGACAATTCCCTCAGATGCTAACCAAAGTGGTCACCATTATTGGCTTTCCCGTTCCATTAAGGCTGTCAGCTTAGGCCTCCAGTAGATCTGCAGCTCTGCCACTGATAAGAGTCCAAATCACCTCTGACACAACAAACCAGCCTCATTTACTCACTTTAATCTCTCACAAGCTCAGTGAGGCATGAAATGAGACTGAATGCTTCTAAGAACATAAAAACGCCATCTTAAAAATGCTTTTTAAATCCTAATTTTCTTGTATGGATCAAGCTGATTGCTGGAGATAGGAGGAGAAATTAGAAAAACGTGAACTGTTTTCATTTAATGCAACATCGGGGCGTCAAAGGTCAGGTTGTTGGGGTTCTGAATGTCACTAAAATCAGCTTCAAAAATCCTTAAAGAACATTAAAAAGATAAATAAAATCAGCCTGTTTATAAGGAAAAGATCAGCCAACATGTATAGTTCCTGAAGACTAAATAAAAGTCAAGTCCCTCAGAGAGACGAAGGTGTAAAAAGCTAGCATCTAAGTGCGGATGACAAGTAGGAGTGCTTCTCAACACACAGGCCTGATGTGGCGTTGAACACCTGGGGGACCCTGTCTACTGGCTGACATCAAAGGACACACAAATACACACTTTAGGAGAATCCAACCCTACAGTCCACCTGATGTGCTTTCAGAAGCAGCATCTGGCACAAATCTCCCTGCAGCCTGTGCGACACTGAAGGCTCAAGCTTTATTCTTTCACAGGGCGATAAGGAAGTGCATAAATCTCCTCAAAGACGCCTCTTAATGCAGCTTTGGGCCTCTTTCTTCATGCAGCAGAGCATATCACAGATCCAGGTCAGGACCCTTATGATCAGAGTTAAAGTGGAAACTCATCTCAAGACCTTCAAGGTTCAGAGCCTTTAACAAACAAGACAATGGGCTGCACAGATGTAGCCACATCATTTGTTCTGCACCTTTAATTTATCCAACATATATCCACATTCTGCACTTCTCAACATTGCAGGTGAATTTGCAAAAATAAAAAACTAATTCAGCTCACAGTTTATAGCTCGGTGTATAAATTGATACACTGAAGTTTTCAAAACAGCATAAAATAAAGTAAGATAGTAATATTACATGTTTAAAGAAGTTATTTCAGGTTGTCTCCAAAAACATTTGTATTGAAAGATTTTCAGTCTAATTACCAACCAGCTCTCTTTTTATTAAATGTTTATATTACAGCATCAGCACAATAAATTACACGTTTCAGCTCATTACATTGAGTCTATTCTTGCACCCTAACTCTAAATTATCTCCATTAAAACCCACGAATGTGAAAAGGCTGAGAAGGTTAAAAACTTGTTTCACATCATTTTCAAAAATATCATGAAAACCTGCGATCTCTGGCTTCGAGAGAATGGTTAATCATTCCCTCTGGTTTGCAACTTCTTCAGCAGCTGCATACATTTTTCATCATCACACCCGGTGGGTGAGACTTCATTAAAGGAGCAACATGAATGTTTTATTTATGCTTGTATCTGATGTTCAACACGTGAGTGAGGCTTGTTCCTCTGCATCCGCCACCCATCAATAAACCCCCCCACGGAGCTGCTGGGCTCAAGTGTGCAGGTTGCTCCACAGCCACAGGATGGATAATTAAAGGTCAATAGGCTAAACACTGTATCAACATCACGGGGGAGTTCCTTTAGCTAACAGCAGAAGAAAAAAGCTAATAAGAAAAAAATAGCTAAATGACAGTAACAGAGTTTCCTGAAAGATCAAACTGAAACGGCTGACTGACTACTTGAAGTCCTGGAAATGCAACATAAATTAGATTATACACTCAGCCCTTTTACCAAACACAGGCCTCAAACAAATGGATAAATCATAATATAGAGGCTGAATTACAGTATCAGTGACTGAAACTGGACTGGAAACAAGAGTGTATTTATACCAGCAACAACAATAGGGCAGTTCTGCGGAAATCTTGAATATAATTCAGTTTAGCTTCCATTTTAAAATTAAATATAAAAAATATTAAACTGGATTCCCTTCCACTGAATGGATTGGTGCTTTAGATAAAACAATAACCACAAGTATGGAGCACTTCTACATCTAAACATACAAAATTTAGGAAGTACTCTGAAATCTGAGCTATTACTTTTCAATATTTAACCAATAAAAACACCCAGTTCACTGGGTGCAGAGGGACAGTGATATAAAACCTTTCTGAAGAAGCATTTAATGTTTTTGTACACGTTTTCTCATCTTAATAGTAGCAAAATAAAAAGGTGGGGGGAAAAATCTTCTAGGGATTAAACGGACTAGTTAACGTTATCAATCTGCAGTAACGTTTCAGGCTTCACTAATCAGTGATTATGATGAACTGAAGCACAACTGTAGATATCTATAATTACTTAATTGAACCACATTTTCCCCCAAGTGAGCTTTAAAGGACAGCAGAGCAAAAGGCGGTTTCAGGAAGCAGAAAAAAAAAAATTTAAACTCTCCAGCTGAGAGAATCTTCAGACTGAATCTTGTGACGTAAATAAAAGTGTCTAAGCCCTCATTCTGCCCACATTCATGCCCTTATTTTCCTGCATATAAGTCAGAATCAAAGACAGTGAGTCAGTTAGCAGGCAAGTCCTTTGATGAAGGTTTTTTACCCCCCTAAACAAAATACACCATTATTTCTAAACGTAGACTTTAATAAGAGCAGCAGTGTGATTAAGAACTCCTGTGGCGGTTTTTCAAAGTCAAACACGTCTTTTTTTTTTTTT
>SSNR01000100.1:588311-616051 GCA_006937965.1 Callopanchax toddi | reverse complement strand
GGTGCTTTAGATAAAACAATAACCACAAGTATGGAGCACTTCTACATCTAAACATACAAAATTTAGGAAGTACTCTGAAATCTGAGCTATTACTTTTCAATATTTAACCAATAAAAACACCCAGTTCACTGGGTGCAGAGGGACAGTGATATAAAACCTTTCTGAAGAAGCATTTAATGTTTTTGTACACGTTTTCTCATCTTAATAGTAGCAAAATAAAAAGGTGGGGGGAAAAATCTTCTAGGGATTAAACGGACTAGTTAACGTTATCAATCTGCAGTAACGTTTCAGGCTTCACTAATCAGTGATTATGATGAACTGAAGCACAACTGTAGATATCTATAATTACTTAATTGAACCACATTTTCCCCCAAGTGAGCTTTAAAGGACAGCAGAGCAAAAGGCGGTTTCAGGAAGCAGAAAAAAAAAAATTTAAACTCTCCAGCTGAGAGAATCTTCAGACTGAATCTTGTGACGTAAATAAAAGTGTCTAAAGGCTAGAATACACCGGACACGTCGGCGACACGCCACGTCGTGGCTGCGGCGTTATTTTGATTTAAAACCATTCTAGTCCATCAGATCACTCACACAGAGCTCGCCACAACGCGTCCCAGACACGCGAGACGCCGCCAGCCTGCTAAAGATTCGCACCAGTTTAAAAAGGAGCGCCAGTCGCAGCTGTGCGCGTGTGTCACGACATGTTGAGTACTTTCTGACACCGGCATTACCATGACACCGACGTTACGACGCAGAATGGCTCCTATTACGGCACACAGAAATAAACCGCCACAAACATTACGGCACACATAAACAACAGTTCCATTAAATAACTTACTTACCCATTTTGAAAGAATTAGAATTAGGTTCCCAGAACACACGACGGCAGCTCTGATTACATATAAACAAAGAATTCACTTCCCGCTTCCAGTTTTCAATTCCCGCGTGATGTTGTGACTATCGCGCGATTTTTTAAAGCAGATCCTACGGCGCGCTGTGTCAGGAGCGCGTCTTGTGTGAGTACAAGACTCGCCAACACCGCAGCCAAAAGGTGGCGCATCGCTGAGGTATCCGGTGTATTCCAGCCTTAAGCCCTCATTCTGCCCACATTCATGCCCTTATTTTCCTGCATATAAGTCAGAATCAAAGACAGTGAGTCAGTTAGCAGGCAAGTCCTTTGATGAAGGTTTTTTACCCCCCTAAACAAAATACACCATTATTTCTAAACGTAGACTTTAATAAGAGCAGCAGTGTGATTAAGAACTCCTGTGGCGGTTTTTCAAAGTCAAACACGTCTTTTTTTTTTTTTTTGAGTATGCACAAAGTTCTGTCCTAAAAAATCTCAACATGCTTCAGCGCCAGTATCCTGTCAGATCAAATATTCTCAGAAGGGGATTTCTGTACGCCAGCAGATTTACTTTCATGCTCAGGTTACGGATCTTTATCTCTCCAGTCACATCTCTAACTTGTTTTATAAAACAGAGGTGACTCATCTGCCTGCAGCCTCACTGACCACAACACTACTGACTTGACTGACCAGTCACTTTTAGATTAAAAGGTGTAAAACATCAGAATAGTGACATAGTGTGGCTTGATGGGTTAAATTAGAAGATTAAATGACCTGATGACTTGTTTTAACAGCAGAGCAAAAGGCGGTTTAGCTGCATACGTTGATTAGAAACATAATAAAAAGGTTATTTTTCACAGTCCTGGTCAGAATATTAAACATTCAACAACCTGATCCAAACTTGTTAAAGGTGCAGAAGACTGACAATTTGATGAAATTGCTGACAGTGATGCCTCCTTCATCCTTATTAAAAGGTGAGAAAGAAGAGACATTAAATAAGGAGCAGCTATGAGGTTTTGGCCATCATTCCAACTCTATAAATAGAAGACCTTTTTCCAATCAAACCTCTGACGACAGCACGCGGACCGGCCGACGAGCTCCAACAAAGGCCTTCTTATCCAAGCCACCGCAGTCATCATGGCTGTGCTGAATGTCCGTGAAATCTACAAACTAGGTGCCAAAATAATCAGCTTTGGTTTGAACAGGCTGCACTGATTTACAACAGTTTCAACCTCCAAACTGAATCCAAAAGGTTTAAAAGTGGACGACTAAATGCTTTGTTTTGTTTTTCACTTTTGGCTTTCCTCAAATATGAGCTTTTTTTACTTAGAAAAAAAATGATTAGAAAATAAATAATGGTTAAAATGGTTTAAATCAAACTCAAAGTCATATTATTCTTCTAAACACCAAAATCAATGTATGTATATAATATAGTTTCAAAACCTGCAAAAAACAAAAACAACGCAGAACAAATTTTTAAAAGTGGCACGATAAGGTTATTTTCTGTGATTTTTGCATGTAAAGTACCTCCTTTCTCTTCTAAAATGCCACCATATCATCATCTTCCTTCTAGAATTCATCCAACCAATCTTTATTGTTATTCTCCTATTAATTAAATCCACACAGATTACTCTCATCTCACAAAATCCCAAATAGACACCAACACATCCCAGTGATTTAAGAGAATGTCCAGATTTCACCTCCTGGTTTTGTCTGCACGTAAACTTATTAGTTGCAATAAGATTTTAACAAAAGCTGACTCTTTTCCATTGAATTAATTGTTATAGTTTTGTCAGTGCAGCTGGTTTGAAGCAACTCTGAGCTGCTGCTGTAGTTACTGCAGAATAATACAAACAACAAAGTGTAAAAAAACAAAAAGACGAATGATTAATTCTGCTCATTTACATACACAACCACATAATCAATCATGCAAACAAACTGAATACATTTAGAGGGATGTTATCTAGTTGTCTCATTTTGCACGTGATGAGTCTTGTTGCATAAAAAATACACACAATTATCTTTAATGGTGATTACAAGGAACACCTCCATCAGTGACACACACCCAGACAACTCACATAATGTTTAACTTCCTCTAAAACCTTTCCATGACCGTTTATATCTATTTGAACCTTTCTGCATCTGATTTCATATGTTTGTATTCACACAGTGATGCTCCACAACAAAGGCTTATTAGTGCATTCGCTCCCCTTTTATCCCATCCAGCAGACATGAGGCGAGCTGTCGGGTGAGCGTGCCACACCCAATTCACCGGGATCAAAATGCTGAACCCCAGCCCCCCGCAAGTCCCCCGCTGAGAATCCTAATGCTCTCAAAGAGAATACCGGAGTGATCACAGGTGCACCGCTGTGCTAATGAGGAGGAGAGGCTACCGCGTGCACCCAGGCCAGTCCTACCTACAACCCCCAACACACACACACACACACACACCAAAGAGGTTTGGAGACAATACTGAGGGCAATATTTAATTTCACCCGATTGAAAAATCTTTTGAAACTTTGATTCCAATAACAAGACTGGCCTTCACTGACAGGACAGGTGTTAAAATTGACTCCTTTCACATCAGAATATTCAGTTCTTACACACACAGAGAGAAACACACACACACACACACACAGCAAATGTAAACAATAAAAGAGATACAGTAATCAACTTTTGAAAACAACAACTATTGGATCCCTGCAGGGTTTGTAAACATTTAATCTAAAAAAGCTCTGGACTCTTTCCTGGTTGACTCAAACAAAAGCAACTGGAACTCTTCCTGATTCTGAAGGTATTTTGCAGTCTTGTGTAACCGTTAACATCTCAAAGGCAAACCAAGTCAACTCCAATCCCAACAACCTTCAGGAGGGAGGGGAAATCGAGTGATTTGTAGCTGGCGTTAACGGAGTGCTCCCTACAATTTAAAAGCTTTGCATTTTTCTGTTTACACAAAGAAAGCACCTCAGGAGAGAAGTGAAACACCTTCAGGATAACCTCTGAGACCTTCACCTGCTGATTGACATTATATTTAGCACCAGTTTTCCTTCACATTTGTGCAGATGAGCAAATAAGAATCAATTCAAGTCAATTGTGAGAATCAACACACTCAATGGTAATCAAAACCGTGGTTATAGATCAGAAAGAATAAAAAACCTCTAGTAGATATGTTACATTTCTTGTTTAAAAACAAATGCTGCAATTATCATAAGAAATAATTATATTAAGCAGGACTTAAGTAACTTTTAGAGCAAATAGCGGTAACAATGACCATTCATGGTAAAGAAAACAGAAGCCTTTCCCATGTTGAGTCTCAAGAGTGAGCCAGTTTAGCAGCTTAGCATCCTTCTTTGCTCTCTATTCTAGGCATCGTTTCTGCAGGAATGTTCCATTAAGCTGACATGTTAAGATTTTTAGTGCATGCTCAGGAATTGAAACTGTTTTGTGCTCTTAACCTAAACAACATGACAGGACTTGTAGATTTAGTTTGCAGAAACCGCTTCAAATAGAAGATTCTGATTATCAATGTTTAGTGGAGCTCAGTCCAGATTGCTGTTTTCTATCTGAAGCCACATTAAGCTTGTTTTCATGGGTTTTTCATCTTCGATGAAATATAAAATGATGAAAAGGATCTGTGGTGTCCCATCCTGGAGTCTTATCAAACACATCTGCTAAACACGCTGTAGCTGTTAAACCGCAGCAGGATCACAGCAAACTCACATCACAAGAGAAAGAAAATAAGATTTTATCCTTAGGATAAAACTTCCAGAGGTGAATGTTTTGTCTGGTTAATCAGTAAACGCATTGTTTGAAGGGATTTGTAAAAACTCAGTGAGTCAGTGAAGGACAATCACTTGCAGGTTAAAAAGAGTGCAGACGATAATGGAGGAAAGGGGGAGGAAAAGGATGTGGAGGAGAGCAAGCGAATCATACATGGGGTGTGGCTGTTGCATGGTAATGAACATATATATTTTATACATATGTAAAAATGAAAGATTATATATATAATATATATTATTATTTGTTCCCCTTCCCTAATTACACTTGTCAAATGAGGACAAAACTTTAATGCATATTAAAATGTTTTTCAGTACCTGGATGTTGCATGTCAGCAAGAGTCAAAAGTACAAACATGAACCTTCTCTGAGGCCTTATTCAGATGTTTTGGAGCTCTGTTTACACAACAGACATGTCTGGTATTTCATGTCAAAACATGGTCCTCACCTCCAAGAAGCTTTAACTTTATCCTTTAGCTCCACCACAAATCATACGCCTGCCTTCGGTCAGACACAATGTCAAACACAATGAAATATCTGTATCAAGAACTCATAACCAGCTGCATTGTTTGATATGAGAGCAGCTAAGCTCAGACTTTATCTTGATCTCCAGACTGGGAGACTCCAGTTCTCAGGGCTCGGCAGACAATATCCTCCACTTGTTTGATTCACTGGGCCGCAGCGTGCCAAAACCTTGAGCCAGGGCTGTCGTTATGACTGGATTCTCAGTCGTCGGGTGGCACAGTGTCCCGCTGGGATGGGGAGGTGGGGTTCACGTTGACACAAGCAGCTGTGGAAAATAAGAGAGCCGTCCCGTTCCCATGCAGGGGATGGGGAGGGCAGCTGGGGAGGGGAGGCAGCAACACCTGTGGGCAAACCCATTTGTCAAGTGATTTGTGGGAAGAAGTGTAGAAGCGGTGAGAAGAGAGGGCAAACAGGGGTGTGTAAGTGTGTGTGAGTGGTGATGTGGGGGGGACTCAGTAGAGCGTTATCATGAGACCACACACAATGAAATCATTGTTGATTTTCTCTTTCACACACACCTGTGTAGCTATAAAAAATCTGCACTTCCTCCACTGATACCTAAAGCCTTTCCTGGAGCGCTCCCTTCAACAGTTTCTTGCATAAAAAGACGTAAACATCAGTCAGTCAGTAACTAAAGGCCTGTACATTCTCCACAAGAAACAAGAACTTTCTCTTGCTGACCAGGATGCTTTTCTCGCTGCCCTGCTTCTGGTTCTTGCAGCTTGTTCTCAACACTTCAGCAGCACAGAACTGTTCTCTCAGATTATGTATAATAACTATTGTATGGTTGGTCAGAAATTTGGAGTGGTTGGGTTCTATGCTAATACTTGCAACATAAAATGCTTCTGTCAAGTTGCAATTAGAATGATCAAATGTTTTTACAAAGATAATCAGGGTGACAAAGTTTTTTAAATTGGTAACTTAGTGCAGGGTAGATGTCATGGCACTGTTTGCACAATTCAAGCCCCCCTCCTGGACCTCTCCTGGGCTACTGAGAGGTGAGGTTTTTCAGATTCATAAGGGTGAGACTTTTGGATGAAGGCAGACAGCAGACTAGGCGTGTCTCCTCCCACCAGCTCAAACAAACCCCTTGTAGTCTAGGGTTCTGACCCTTTAGACAGAGCAGAGAAGCTGGGCAAAGTGACATCCAGTCTGCCGGGATGTGGGACTCAACACATGTTCTCACAAGACAAACGTTAGATAACCTAATTTTGTACTGAAACATGTAAAAAATTAAGTTCCCCAGACGAGCACACCAGGAAATCCTTTACCCTAAACACCACGCTTTGATTCAGCGGTTGATCTTTTAACAGCGTCCAATATGAAGGATGAGTGAGTGGGAGGAGGATTTGATATTTAAGCATCTCTTTATCCTCTCCCTTTTGAAATGTCAAGTTCAAAGATCCAGACCAGCGGCCTTGATCTGTGGGCTAAGACGACCTGGAGAATTACCCGGTAACTCCTAACCGTCCTCACACGGCGGCTTTGTGTCGAGACGCAGCACGGTACACAAGGAGTGTTATTACCCCTGATTCCATTAAACCTGTAAACAGGCTTTTGATGTTTGTTCCTGTCAGACCTGACTAATCGAATCAAAGAAGGGTTTTTTCTCTCTAATGAAATGCTCATTGTATGTTTGAGCCTTTTCTAACTAAATTGCATTGATCTGATTAGGATACTTTCTCAAGCAGTCTGTCTGGATAAAGTCTCTGATCCTACAGGAAGATCTTTTACTGAGAAATGTGAGAAGACTCTGATCTTTATAATGAAGAGAGGTGATCTATACACTGTCCTGTAAGTTTGAGTTGATAGTTTGTCAGTGAATGAAGTACTGCCAGTAGATTTACAGCCAAACGGAGCCCTGCTGAGCAGAACCGAAGCCAAGATGTGCAAAAACAGGACCAAAATACAGCAGAACCAATGTCATGTTCTTCCCTTTAGGTCCTTCTCACAATGCTTCAAAGTTATGTTTTATAATTTTGTTGTTTCTTGCATTTTTAAGTGGAAAACTGTAAACTAAACACTTTTACAGAGAAAGACAGTTCACACAACTTATCAGCTTTATCTACCAGACATATATCTACTGCCAGGCGACCTCCTATGAGCTCAGACTTTCTTCTGTGAAACACTTGAAAATAAATTAATCTCTATTTAGTTAGTGAGATTACGTCATGTCACCGCCTTCACATGAAAACCCAACAGGATGAACCTGAAAACATGAACTCTGAAAAAAATGAGGCTAAAACTCTGAAAAGCTGAATAAAGTGTCTAATATAAAATATTATGCATATTCAATGTGAGAAAAGTTATAAACTACATTAAAGTTGATTCGAGTGTCAGCTCGTTTTTTGTAACTTCTGAGTCGAAGCTGCTTCAATCACTGTGAACTTGTCAGCACTTCTTCAAAGCGGGATTGCCTCTACCTGACTGGAACTGAACTTTGTGGAAACGGTTATATTTAGTTTTCTGTGGCTCACTGGCCGGGGGGACTCGAGACTTTTCTAAGAAACGCCATGGTATAAAACTGTGCTGTGGACGCTGAAAGACCAGCCAGTTAGACATGATGGGACATGTGGAATCCTGTGATTTGGGGAGTTTGATTCAAAAATGAAAATACAAGTCAGGATATCCCACAATCCACTGCTTCTTCTAGGAAATGCTTGTTTTTTACCGTCTCTTTTCAGCCCCCAAACTTCATACATGAGCACAAATAATTAAATAAATAATACAACTATTTAAAATAATAAGTAAGAAAATATGCCAATTTTCACATGGAATCACATTTATTTGAACACTTAAACAACACACTGGTGAAGGATCTCAGTCATCCAGGAAATGTTAGGTCTAGTAAGTCTAGAAATAGTAACTGGACTTAATTTGAGTCAATTTTTGACTCAATTAATTATTTGTGTTTTTAGTACTTGCCTTAGGACGATAAATTAAATGTATCTATTGTGGTAATTCTGGCTTGTATATACTGTAGATGTATATTGCTGATATGTTGACTAGTAAGCATTGTTCTACCTAAATTCATTTTTCAATTAGAAAAAAATTCATCTCATCTGAAGAACTTTCTCAAGTCAAATAAGAAGCTTTAATTTCATAAGATTTTTTCAGAGGTACTCAATAAAGAACTTGGTGCTGATGTTTGGCACCACCTCTCCATGAGCTCGACGATGGAGGGGTGTCCCAACAAGCTCTCGCAGCCGTATGATCACTGTTTTGCTGCGCTCCACAGCAGAATGTAAAGATCATTAGTTTGTGTTCACGGGTTGTGCGATCAGGATCGGGAAGCCGCCAGTCTGCAAAGGTGCATCCGGGGAGAGGCATCTGGTATGCACGCCTGATATCTGGTGTGCATGTGCACTTGCACACCTGTTATGTGCATCCCTGCTTGTAGAGCTGTTATAGAGATACTGACCTAAAAGAGGTGCTGGTTTGAGTCTGTTTAAGACTTTGCTAATGACACAAGTGATAAAGCATCATTGTACAACATAAATCACGATGAAACAGTAACTGTATGAAGGCAAGCTAAGGGATGTATGATGGTAACATTACATCTTTGTTGTTGGGTCATAAACTCTACATGGTTTCATCTGTTAAAAACTAATCTAAACAGCAGCCACAGCAGGAAATGTGATATAAATAGCTTGTGGCAAGAGCTGGCTCTTTGCATCAATTAACAAGACCACAGTCTTCCTTGCAGCTACATGAAATCTTCCATTTGCCATTTGTTACGTACCCTTTAACAAGCATCAGTGTGTTATTTTAGCCTTGTCAATATCAGTGTTCCTGGTCTCTGCTGGGCAGCAGATGCCAAACTGGTTGGAGGTGGAGGAAGCCCATGGCGTCACGACTCCTCCAGCCCTTCAGGGGGCTTTGCAGAGTCAGATTTTGTTAGAGGGCTTGTCAGAGTCTGCCACCTCACTTGAGGTGAACTCTATCACTTCTTTGATGTTAGGTTTGTGAAACACCTTGTATTTCAAGAAGATCTTAATTTGAATCAAGCAGCTGATGACGGTGCAACACTTTTCAGTGCATCATTTATTAAATAAGAGGCTCGATGGGGTCTGTTTCATCAATATGACTGCATATTATATAAGTATGGCATGCTGAAAATTAAACATGTAGCTAATCCTTCCACCATAGGGGTCTTAAAGCTGAACTAACCTGCGTTTGTGATATCATCAACATCCCTGGAACACCTTTGAGAGAGAAAAAACAAGCTAGGGAGAAATGTGTGCATTTTTAGTTCCTCCTTATCAGTCTCTATATCACTAACAGGTTCTCATCCAGACTCTTGAGTCTTGTCCTTACCAAATGTCTAATCCACCTTAAATAACCCCTCTCCATGTGGAGAGGCTGCTGCCTGTTAATGGAGCTACAAGGCAACTCTGGCTAAAACAAGATTTATGTTCTCAACTCCACCTCCAGGGAGAGTAAACAGTTTAGCTGTTGTTCAGTGTCCTATCACTGAGACAAGAGCTTTTACTGTGGATGGATAAGGTCATGGTAAAGAACACAAAGACTATTATCAAACGTTTAGCAGTTAGTAAGAGTTAGAAAGTCAGAAATCACCCAAGAAAATCTGCCTTTGTCCTTTTTGTCACAACGCTGCACTAGTCTAGTCTAACATTAGTAGTTTGTTTTCACTTGACACCAAAAGATGGACAACAAATGAGGAAAATACCTTTAAAGTCAACCAAGTCTGTCTGTTAGTAAAAATCTCATTAACCACTGGTTAAATTTTAATGAAACCTTCAGAACGTAATCACTAGTGATCTGCAACTGATTAACTTTTGAAGTCAATCCCATCCAAGATGGCCACCAGTTAATCAACCTTAGCAACCATAAAAACAGCTTGAAGTCAGTCAGTTCTACAGATACTGAGCTCAGATTTAGTGTGGTCGTAACTGAGAGCCATTCTCAACACATGCTCTTAATGCTAAACATAAAGACATTTTGATTCAAACTTTAGCATTAATTATTAGATTCAACTCTGTCTTTTTGTTAGCAAAAGATCCCATGAACCACTGAATGGAATAATGAAATAATGTTACACTGGATGTATATCTATAACGTCATTAACTGTACAACCCTATTTATAACAGCCACCAAAGCTAAGTGACCTTAAAAACAACAGAATTACATATAAATCTGATACTTTTACCAATACTGAGCTCACATTACATGTTAGTAGGTGAGTCATTCATGTGCCTGTAAGAATCACGGCTTTTAATTCTGCAGGAGGTTCTTTTCATTGTTTTACCAGAAATGACATGAAGTTGTTTCAAAAGCAATCTAAAAAAAACATCTGTCATATGACATCATCTGACAGAAAACACTGAATGTTTTAGGACTTGTGGTTTACCAAAACATCTGGATAACAGATTAATATAAAAACCATTAAAACTGTTAGAACCGACTCACTGGTTAGATGGACTGCTTTCACACATGCAACCAAAACCTTCACTGGCTAATAAAACTCAAACAATTCAAAAAACTTCCAAAACAAATTCTCTAGTCTTTAGATTCTGAACACACCCACAAATATCTACTTACAAAGACAAAAAGTAGAAATACTTGAACTTAATACTAAGTCTCAAGAGCATTACCACCCAACACACACTGTACAGAAAAACTATAATGAATGGATAGATTAGTCACACATTTTGCCTGTAATAACATAAAAGAACATTTTAATTTAAGCCTGTGAGACTGTCACTAATAAATGGATGATGAGTTCAGTTTGGTTTTGATTCAAGTTTTTAATAAGTTGATCATTTTCCAGCTGTCAAATTCATCCTAACTAATGCATTTCTTGTAGTTTAGCACAATAAATATTCTCTTGCAAAATGTTAATACTTTAGTTGCCATGAAATCATTGATAACCTTTTAAATAATCTTATTTCTGGACTTACAGTGAAAGAAATCCACCCAGAGGATTTGTATCAATAAGATGCTTGCCAACAGTAAACCACTGGGTTTATCTTTTATATCCTGAACTAATCACAGCTGATAATTCAGAGGCTTTAGTTCAGTTTTCTCTGGGCCTGGGATAATGTTGGCTTTGAGTATTGATGCTGCTTTATTCTTAAATTGCAGTTGTAGCAGAAGCCCCCCGGGGGCAGATTCCAGACCCTAAACTTGAGCTGAAGAGGTAGATCGTGTTACAGCTTTCATCAGACACTTCTTCAAAAGATGCTGGCTGTGTCTAGCAACCACTAAATTGCCCTAAAAGTCAACTCTGCACCATGGCTACCTAATAAATCCTTTCTTCAGCGTTGACATCACCATTGAGTGCCTGATTCTTATCTGTGAACAAAGCCTGTTATCACCGTCCATGTCAGGACTTGTGACGTCTCACAACAAAGAGCGCGGCGGATCACCGTGAAAACCCTGCTTTAACTTAAACATCTCCTCCAGAAAGCTGCGTTATTCAATCTGCATACTGTGGAGGTCTTTGTATTCACTTAGAATAAAGCACACTTCTTTGATCTTATATCATTTAAATTCAGCTCGACTAACTTAATGCTGCGAGGAATCTAACATTCCTCCCACACATCTACCCTGTGACTTCTCCTCGCTCAACAGAATGTGACAAAATGCATTCAGACTTTTTAAAGTACGCAGATCCTCCTTAACCTTGTCCTTTTTCAGTCCGTCCAATCAAACTCGACCTGTCATAAATTTGACACGGAGAACATTAACAACTAAAGCTACATACATTATTATTGTCCAAATATTTCTTGCTCATATTCAACAGTTTTTACAACCATGCTGGTGTTGTTTCTGTTGCAACATATTGATTTTGCTTCCCTCCAGGAAAACAACTTTTCTCTAGAAATTTGTGCATCTTGCTTTGATGTGTCTCCGCTGATGTCTCTGACTGCCAACGTGTCCTCCAGGGCTTTTATTTTTTATTTTTTTGCTTCTTCTTCTTTTCTATCATCACTGTCCTTTAAAGTTAGTTATACTGGTTAAAACAGCTCGCTGTAAGGGAGCGTGACATCTGTGTGTGGGTGTGCACATAAACATCACAAGCACACGCTAACTGACAGCACCTGATGTTTGTTAGTGAAGTGTTTATTTGTTATTGCATCTTGTGTTTACACAACAGTTAGGATGCATAGTTAGAGGTTGTGTTTCTTCTTGTTTTAGGGGAATATTAGCTTGAAATAAAAATTGTCCACTAATACGGACTTTTAGTAGTTTAAAAATGAAAAGATCTTACTTAAAGTGGCAAAACTTTAGTGGCAAATTTTCTTGACTCAGGTTAGTGAAGTGTCTGTACTATGTTCCTGTAGTTGGACTACTGTATTTTTATTTCCTTGCAGATGTTTTTGCTTCCCATTCAAGGTGCTTTCTAAATTCCAAGTGAAAAAAGTGTAGCTTTGTATTGAGATCTGTTAATGTGAGCTTCTCTATGAATCAGTCTCCTGAATCTCAGGAGGGTCTTTGTTGTCTTGGATGTTCTGATAACGTTCCTGAGGGCGAGGATTACTGTGAACCTGTGTTGGGGTCATATATTTAAACTAGAAAAGCCCAAATCTCTTTTTTATCACAACTTACTTTCACAAGTTGAAAACTCGTACATTTTTCATCCTTTCTGACTCTTTTAAAAACTAATTTGAGAAAGGCTCCAGACGGGTTCTAAACAATTGTACCAACTCTGTGACTATTTTGAGAAAAAAAAGTTCAAAATTTCAGTGACAAGAGCCAGAATTCCTCACATGAAGAAAATGAAATCCTAAGCAAATGTTTTGAGGTATTCTGGAAACTCACATTTGTGTCAGAGAGTTACTCAGTTTATTGAAACGTAGTCAGAAAAAAGAAATCTATGAAGCCTTTTTAAAGCAAACATACCATATTTTTTATTCCAGTCCGGGTTTTCCTTCCCACTGCCACCGGTTGTACAGAGCTTGCTCAGAATGGAGGAATGCATCTAAATTAAGATTCAATCTAATCTGCAGATTCCTTTTATAAAAAGGGGCAAATGTGACTAATTAGCCTTTTATATTCTAGTAAATTTATTATAACTACATTGAACCATCTGGCCTAATTCTGGACTGATGTTCAGCACTTTACTTTAGTAGTGAACTGGTCCTTTATCAATAAACTGAACTCAGTTGAATTTCCTACTTTGTAGAAGTGATGCAAAGTTCAAACTGCATGAAAATATTCCAGACAAATTCCAGTGTCCAATCAACAGTTGCTGCTGGTTTCTCCAGCAGACTAATTTTCTGCCTGTCTTGTTGCTCCTGAGGGACGCTTAAACAAAGAGATCAGCCCTCTGGGGGAAGCTGCCAAACGAATGCCCTGCAACCACTAACTACACATCAGAAAAGACACAAATAATTACCCTAATCTGTGAATCGGCTGAAGACGAGAGTCCCGTTCAAAACATGAAATACGAGTTCAATCCTTCCCTCTACTGGTGATTGTTCAGCCTCAGGGGCTGGAATAACATTTACAGCCAGAAATGACACCCCACTCTGTAATGATGCTCCTGAACTTCACATAACAACACAAAGCCGTCCTCTCACTAAAGAAATGTTTATTTAGCAGAAAACACAATACTGAGGCTGTGCTTTCATGTTACATGAGTTGAAACTAATGTGCAGATTTCACGCTCCAAATTCACTAAAAAAACCATGAAATGTTACAAAAAGCTGGTTAACTTTGAGCAGCTAGTTTAGCATGCTTCATAGACAAACAACAACAGCAGCGCCAGATGAATGCCAGATTCATAGCATGGCATAGCCTATTAGCAGGAGACAAACACTATGAGTGAGGGCCTGGTTAGGCCCGAGGTCGTCGTGAATATTCATGTGCACATGCACACGCTCAACACGGAGGTGTCTTTTCACCATCAAAGTCAGGCTGGATTCAAACAGATTCCATTTTAATTTAACAGATGTGATTGCACGTTAATGTGGCAGGCGACTGGAGCGGCGCCAGAGCTCCGCTATTTCATCTGGAAGCGCCCAAAGGAAAAATAAATCTCACCTAATAACTTCATGGAGAATGCAACAAGATTCTGACAAGGTGTTTATTCCTGGGTCTCCTTCCTGATATAATTAGTCTAATTTAGAGTTAACCACTATTGTCTGAACATTATTTTGCTCCTTGTTAGATAAAACTGAAGTATTTACATTAAATTGATAGCAAAAAGCCTGGAGAAGGAGTTACAACAATCAAAACATTAACGGATCCCCTGGAAACAACATAATATAATAAATCTGATTTATTTAATTTTTTGTTTGTCGTCATAATTATTCAATTCTCCATCAGCCTCTGTCCTCTGTGACCCCTACATGTCAGGAAGATGCAGCTAACACTTGTTGTGTTTTCTATTTTGTTACATTCATCATATGTGGCCATGATATCACTTTGCAACTTAACCTTAGTGATGGATAACAAGCTGCAAAGAAATCTATTTCTGCAGGCTCTTCAGGCACTTTTGAAGGTGACACTGACTCCCTGCTTGGGTTGTCAGTTTGACACAAACCCCAACAACAAAAGAAATCAGAGAACTCAGCATTCCTCCACACAATGGCGTGGCCTGAGGGGGCGCTTTGAGCAAACACTGAAGATGATCTGTGGCATCTGCATTGTTCTGAGAGGAAACAAATCTTCTATCCATTACAACAGAACATGCTTGAAGATACACGTGTAAGATTTAACTGATGACATTCAGTTGCGGTTGCATTTCACGGATGCCTAAAGGACATAAAGTGGTATACACTCATCAGCAGGTGCAGAAGTTCAGTGTGAACCTTTTTGCACCAGATTTGATTCTGATGAATGGGTAGCTTTGCTCTGAAGATGCTACATTCCAGGTGAGTTATTCAGACAATGCATGGCGGTACTGGAGGCTGGATTTAGCACCACTAATGATATCTGCTGGAGAGATTAATATATTTTCATAAAGTTGTTTAAATGCCCGCTCCATCTCAAATGTTTCTGCTGCAGTAAACAGTAACTCTATTTACCGTAGAGTCGTTTACCTAAACTAGAAAACGCGAACACGCAAAGTGAACTGTAAACATTTCCAAAGTAAGATCCAAACAAACTGCTTCCCCTTATTTGGGAATGAAGAGTAACAAACACTGAATCTCTTACTACTTTGCGCCTCTAAAGTCCAGTAATAATGAGAGTTTTTATTTTTAGTGACTAAAACATAGACAGCTCTGCTTAATGCAGATATCACCAGAAATTAAAATGCCAAGAAGAAAATAAAAGATATTGGAGCCAAAAATACTGAAACAATATTTCATCTCCAGGATTTTAGGCTCTCCATGTGGGTGGTGTGTTATTACTAGCTTTATGTGCCAAGATCTGACTGATAGTACTCTAACTTCTGTTAACATTTAACAAATCTAGTTAAACATTTAAGCTCCATCTCTTCCACGCTGCATGTTTGAGTTTAATGTCCGCTTTGCTGTTTCAGAAAGAAGTGTTGACAACGAGAGCAAAGTAAATATTCCCAGGCTCTGTCCGCTGCACTCCTAAAGACAAAAACAACAAAGACGTGGGGCATGAGAGAGGTGCGTGAAGAGTGGGGGAGACACGTCTCAGAAAAAGCGGGAAGGAGGCAAAGACCTTTTGTGGTGTACGATTTCTTTGTAACGTGAGCCCATGCTCACTGCCCCCCGCAGAACGAGCCTTGTCTCGGGCGTCAGGTGTGTGCAGCTGCTGCTTTAAGCTCTGTTTGCAGACTAAAGAGGGAAAGGAGTGGGAAAAGGAGGAAGGAACAGCTTCTCACTGGAGGTTTTTTTCCTGTCCCCTTGGCACTGATGGGGTTGTTGCCAAGACTTGGACCGTGGCCCAGGAGAGTGCCATGTGTCCCACAGATGGGCTTTCTAAATATGAAGGGACGTCATGTACAGATGGCCAAATTTGCCTGGGCATAGTTCAGACACAAATCGCCAAATCCACTGAAGAATGAATAGCTGCTAATGAACAGCTTGTTTTAAAACACAGAAAATTGCTGCTTTATTCCATTAACATGAATTAACTTGACTACTCAACACTTTTTATACCTTTATACTAATCATGTTTACTTTTTGTTGTATAAAATGTTGAAAATTGAAATTATTATAAAGTATTTCTACTTCTTCCATGAGCATCTGGTTCTTACCAAATGCAAATTTCTTAAACAGACACTTTCAAAATCTTCCTTAGTAACAAACATATAACTCCAATCATCGGCATGCAGACATGATTCTGTAGAACAACTTGGCTGGAAAAGAGGGCAAAAACACACAACTAAATCCTTCAAATCACTCTTACACTACTGCACACAAATAATCAATCCTGTGCAAGCTGTGCAGCCAAATCCAATATCAGTGATTCATAGACAAACCTCTAAGCACTCTGCCAGAGCAAAATAAGGGAAAACAAATAAATAAAAATAACTTTTATGTTGCTGGAGACACATTTCTGAGTCTGTTACTAGAACAACTCCATGCCCATGATTTTTTACACTTTTTAACTAAGTCTGCATGAGCTCATTAAAGAGTTCCTATCAGATTTCTCACAAAGTTGGAGAATGTGCTTGGAATAACCTACAAGTTAAAGATGTTTTGGGCTGCTCCTCTACCAGAAAGGTAGTCGATAAGGAGAAATTCCCTCCCAGAAGGCTGGGGATCAAACTACAGAAGCAGCTGCTGGGTATAAAATCCCAGTCAGACATCAAACCTCCGCTACACATGCAAGACAAGACCTTGAAAGCTCTTCAACTTGGGCGTAACGGTGGTTGTCAGTTCAGCTCCTGCCAGCTAAAACCTGCTACTTTGATTTTCTAAAACATGCCTCTGAACATCAGATGCATCGGCTTCAAACCACATACTGAAGCAACAAACAAAACAAAAAACACGCTAAAAGGATTTATTTTCTGTTTGTTTTTGTGCCTGTGTGTGTATGCATGTGTGTGTTTTAGTGAATTATCAGAAACGGTTCACATTTTTAGCACTGAATTATGTTCCTCTCTCAAAAATCAAGTCTCTGGTACGTAGGTGTATCCCTCCTACATTCAAATTGAACAAAATCAGGAGAGGGAGTGAACAGATCTTTAAACAGATATTTATAAAGATCAGTTTGTTTGCCTAAAGCTAAGTTCAAAAAAATCTCTTCTCACTTAAAATTAGAGGACATGTTTTATGTGCTACTATAACTTTATTAATCGCTGAATTGAACTTAATTTGTTACATACAGCCACAGATTCATAGATTAAAGGGATGGCGAGGCATCACAAAAACTCACAGAACCATGTTACGGGTCGATCTAAGTTCCAATCCTCACCTAGGGTCATGAGCTTTGGGTGATGACCAAAAGAATGAGATCACAAAATCAAGTGGCATTACTCAACCTAAAGATATTATTTAATATTTTAATGTCCCCATGAAATTATTTATCTGCATTTGACCCATCCCTGAGGAGCAATGGCTGCCATTTGGGATTTAGTATCTTGCCCAGGGATACTTCAACATTTGGTCTGTGGGACTGAACCGCAGATGAACTGCCTATAGAGAGATGGAGTGAGAGGCTCTGACATCCAAGCAGGATTCAGAAGAACCGCTACTCCTCCATGTCAAGAGGAGCCAGGTGGAGTGGTTCATCTGGCCATGATTCCTTCTGGACGCCTGTTTCAGGCATGTCCTGAAGGCAGGAGGCCTCCAGGCCAACTTAGAACATGCTGGAGGGATTATCTGGTCTGGGAACACCTTGGAGTCCCACCAGAGGAGCTGCTGAGGGTGGCTAGAGAGAGGACAGTCTGAGATCCCTTGCTAGAGCTGCTGCCGCTGCAACCCTGACCTGAATCACAGCGAGTATGACTTTTCAACAACAAATAACAGTTACACACAGTATTTTTAGTGTTAAAAGCAAAAACACTGCTTCCTGTTTTTGTGCATTTACAGCACTCTTGAAGTAATTAGATGAATTGCAGTAGGTGGGATTTGATTACTCACCATGCTGACCTTTCTGTTAGCTGAATTAGCTTACATATGCCTACAGTGGGGCATTATAATACTATGGGGATCAAACGGGGCACTCTCTTTAATGAAAACAATGAGCCAATACATTAGGTTATATGGCTGTCATGACCAGCTATCACTCAGGCAAATGCACTAATCCCTCATGAACAACTGGAGCCAACAGCTGCATGCTTCCTCCTGCATGCAGACAAGCCCATCAGAGGAGTGTGGGCATTCCCAGGCATCCAGCCACAAGCGTGAATAAAACGAGACCAACCTTTATCTGCTACGTGACACAGGCTCACTGGGCAGCTTTGTGAATCATTTACTTTTGGCTACCACCTAGAAGTTTCCAAAAACACATCTTATCTGTGACGTCATGCAAAAATAAATTGATAGGATAAACAAACAAGGAAGTAAAAAACTGCTTTGTGTAGTTTGATATAGATTTACCAAACACATAACTCTTTAACCCTATAGCTCTAAGAATGTTTTCATACTGAGATAAGAGATAGGCAGTGCAGGTGCTGTCGTCTCACAAAGGAAAGCCTCTGATTTAAATTGGTGCCAGTGTTGTTTGGCCTCCTCGCAGTCCAAAAGCATGACGTAGTTCATCCTGTGTGTCTTCATGGTGGTCGTATGATTAGACTAGCGACCTGTCTGAGGTGTACCCTGTCTCCCTCCCAGAGACAGATGGGACAGAGTCCAGCCCTCCCCACGATCACACACAGGATGAAGGGTGTATGGAAATAAATCAGTGGATGGATGAGTGATGGCACCTTGCTGTCAAATGTGACTTTAGATTATTAGACTAAAAATAAATCTACGAATGAGAATTAATGAAGCACTGAATCATTGCTTGAAGCTCTGATGTATTTCTGTGGTTGAATTTACTTATGTTATTATCTTAGATTGCTTTATTTTTATTGTTTTCTAAAAATTTTAAATAACAATTTATAATCCTATGACAAAATGGAGAAATGCCCCAATTTGAAACTAAAGTTAGTTTGAAAATCACACAATGAGTTGACCTGACAGATCATTTTTTACAGTGATGAAAAGTTCCATAACGTTTTAGCCACCAAATTTCAACCTTACGTTCCTTTATGTCTAGTTATTAATTCATTAAAGAAAGTTTGAATTCAGTAGTTTGTTTTATACTAAGATATCTTCAGTTACACTCAGAAAAATGATTATTTGTCACAGAATTGATCATTTTCAGTCATATAGAGTACTATAAACTCTTATTACCTCATTGTCCAAGCTAATAGATACTTCACTCCTAGTGGAAAAATTACTATGATTAAGAAAAATTATTATGAATACACATGAACAACCACAGATTCAATTTAAATTAAGTTAAATCATCAACTCTCCTACTCAAGTTAAACATAATAGTAACTAGACGTCAGCAGCATCCTTAGCACATATCTGTGTGACCTCAAGTCCATGCATCCATATTTATCCTGAAAAAAGATTTGTGGAGCTTTAAATGTAGAACAAAGACATTTCAGAGTGTTCCTCAGTTTGTCATTTAGTGTTGACAGAAAGCAAGCGACTGATTTATTAAATGACCTTGTTACAGCTTGCCACTGGCAACCGACTCACGTCTAGGATTCCCTATCATCAGAGAAAACCTCTAAGAAACTACAAGAAGAGTTTCAGGAGATGCTTCCAGGCTAAGTATTAAAAAAGACATTTCAAAAGTTGTGCACTTTTAAGAAAAAACAGTAAACAAAACATTTCTATGGTTTTTTTTCACCAAATTCACGTAACACAGGCATTAACTGTCTGCAGGATATCTGCAGGTTCAAGGAAGCCAAATTTAAGACTTTTTAAGACCTGTTTTAAGGCAGATTTGACCAAATTTAAGACCTTATACATTCACGGAATGAGAAAGGGGATGTGACCACTTTACAAATAGTTCTGACTAAACCTTTGTTGGAAGTGAAAGTGCAAAAAAATAACAAACATCAAGATAATTGATCTGCATTATATCTTACGTAAGTGTATTGCATTCACCTGAAAATAATTGTAAAAAGCTCCTTTTTACTGAATTAACGAGATAATAACAGCCTTAAGTGACCTAGACCCTCCTAGACCCTTGTGGTCTGGTGTACTGCTGAGTTTCAGATCTTCGTAACCCAGAAATCATAGGGGCCCTAGAGATTTAAGACCTTTGGACACTAAATTTAAGGATAATTGATCATTTTTAATGATATTTAAGGCCTTAATTTTGGCGATGCAAATTTACGACCTTTTAAGGCTTTTTAAGGACACCCTGGTCTGAGTCGAAGCTTCTTGACATTATCTTTTATTTCTATAGTATATAGATTTTCTACTTTATAAATATTTTTTAAACTTCTACAAAAATTAGCAATAAAATGCTTCATTTAATCAATATTTCTAAGTGCTTTTTTGTTATTTTAGATATAAAAGACAAGATGACAGGGGGTTGAAATGATTGCATTAAAGGCTGTAGACAGAAGACACTTTAGTTTGAGGTCTTTAGGTGATGGAGTCAGTTTCATAAAAATAAAAATCTAGCTTTAAACATAATCATTCATGTAAAGAAAAGAAAATAACAACAGACCACTATTTATTTCTTAAGAAAACACAATTTCTTTTGATTAATGAAAGCAAAGCCAAACTAAAAAACTCAATAATATCTAATAGTAAACTCATTAACACAGTTTATTTAGGTGGACAAGAAAGAACAAATAAAGAAAACAAATATATGAGAAAAGGAGCCATGCATAAAGTGAACCAGTAAGCTGGGCTTTACATAAAAAGAAATGCTTGTCAGTGTTTTGATTACAAAGGAGATTTTACACAAAAGAAACAGATTTTATTGATCCTACACAGCCTTCAAATGCAGTAAAGAATAAAGCCTGGTTTTATCTGAAACATTACAACATGGCGAGGAAAAAAACATGCACTGTGTCTACTTTCTGGTCTGTAAATGTCGTTTAAAAGCTTTGCCATCACTGAGATTTACTGCATCACAGCGCTGCATGGTTCACTCACCCATTCATACAGAACAACATGACCATCATGCTGATGAACACTGGACTGAAATCAATAGAGGTTTTTTTCTAAAATGCATCTACACAGCTAAATGTTTGGGCTGCTTCTCGAACACAGGATGGTTCATTTCCATGCAGGAGAAATGCTTTCAGCCACAAATTGAGTAAGTGCCCTTCAAGGCCCATTAGGGAGCAGGTCAGTTTAGATTTAGGTGTTCTTTAGAGGAACGAGGGTCTCTATGAGTAACCCTCCAATCTAATCCAAAAACAGACAGCTTACTGGGTCTCCAGAGGAGGCAGAGAGGAGATGAGGATTAAATAGAGGTAACCCAATTAAGACAAGGCTGATGGGGTAAAAACAGGGGTTTAGGAGGAAAAGAGGGATCAGGTCCGGACTGAGTGAGTGTTGTCCTGTTGTGAGATGCATCGAAGAGAAGGAGGGTTGTTTGTTATTTTTATCTCCTTAAAGTAGGTGTAAAGCATGGCGCATGTATAAGTAAGATCAAACTACTTTAGCCCAATTTTTAAAACTCATATCACACAAAACCAATCTAATAATCAATATTTTGACCTATCGGTGTATTTTTTTTATTCTTGAAAAAATGATTCAAATCCAAATTATCTAAACCTTATTTTTTTATTGCTTTTCTATTTATTTTTTCTCAATGGCAGCTCAAAAGTAAGACTACACCATTGGTAGTTTATGACTTACGTTAGGAAGTTTGTATTTTATTTAGGAATGAGTTTAGTAAGATGTTCATCAAAAATTCCACTATTTTCACTGTAAAAGAGGAAAGTGGTTGCAAATTAAAGTTAAATCACCTGTCTGAGATTGTTTGTTTTAAATTGGTCAAAACCGACATCTAAACGAACTTCAAATAGGCAATTTTCCTCTCTTTGACACTGAATGGTGCCAGTAAAAGAGTCTGATGAAGCACAAAATCAGAGGAAGGACAACAAAGTGGAGAGAGAGCAGAGCTGCCAGAAACGCCCTTTCTCATTAGGTGAAAAAATAAACTACAATTTACATAACTGTGCTGCAAAAATCTATCCATGCATACATTCATACTAACTGTTTAGTCCACTTTAGGGTCCCAGTAGTCTCCAAAATCTTCCCCAACTCCCCCTCAAGAGTCACCAGCCGTTCTCGACTAGCCTGGAGGAATAATCCCTACTGGGAGCACTGGGAGCCTCCGCCCAGCTGACCGTACCCATTAAACCACTAAAGAGAGGCAATCTTATCAGATGTCCTGAACATATAAACTCAACCAAACTGTGTCAACTCAACTTGTTCCTCTTAGTGTGCAGAAACAAAGACTGAACTCAACTTTTCTACTGTTAAGTTTCAATAGTTGACCAAATGAAACGTCGAAGAGCTTTAAAATGTAACAAAACAATATTAAACGACCTAATAACACACGCATGGGATTATGCACACAATATAACAGTGTATCCAAAAACAGATACTGCATCATTATAACCTCTGTTGAAAGTTCATCTTCATTATGCACAGAAAAGTTTACATTTTAATTGCATTTATGCAAAAAGTGAACTTTCTGCAGACTCTTCTTCTGCTGCCATTTCTTCAGCTCTTTAGTGGAGTCTACTGGTCAACAAAGGTACTGCAGGAAACGTAGAGGACTTCATTGTAAACAGAAACTTTGCACCAGTCATGTTTTTCCAGTAGCCTTATTACTAATTAAGTCCACCAAATCCATCAACACTACTGTTATTACTCTTTTAACCAGTGCAGTGGCTGTCCGAAGCTAAAATGAAGGAATTTAGAACCCAAAAAACTGAGCAGTCTGTTGCTAGCATGTACAGCAGTAATATTTTAGGAAACTTTACCAATATTTAAAAATTATTACCTACACATTAGTCCAGGTACCGTCCTGGTGGGATGTGCAACTTTGCAATAAAATTTTAAAATAACTATCAGTTCAAGACCATATACAACGATCTTTAAAGTGCCTGTGACTCCATATTTAAATCACTTTATATTAAACAGGTGTAATCTTTGATGCCTCTAGATTAGCATTGCACCATTATAACTCAAAATACACTGTAATTATTTCCTAACGAGCAACTCAGAGATCAGAAGAAAGCGCCGCCTTCCGGTTCTACTGGGTTTCTCCTTATTTGGCAGCCTGACACTTCTGCTGCAGCAGGGGGCAGTGTCGTCGCATGAAAGAGAAACAAAAGTGAAACTAAACACTACACGGTCTATGGGCAATGGCGGCGGCACTGCCTCGCTCCAGGTGTCGTGAACGTGCATGTGGGAGGAGAATTTACCATAAAAGCAAGTCCGGATCACTATGACCTCATAGCGGGCTGGAGTGAAAAAAACTGTTTGAAACCTGGGTCTGAAATCTGGAAGAGCTTCTCACTGGCTGGACTAGGAGACAGATGGATGCCGTTTTTTGCTCTTTCTGGCAGGTTTAAGGTGAGAACTCAACGTTGCAACATGATAGATAAGTCAGAAAACATGGAAAACCATGTCATGGGCACTTTAATCCCAAATCTTGAGCCATTGCTAAAAGACTTCAAATGAACTGGTCGTGAACTAAATTTGGAATTGAGAAAGTAGATAAATGATTTCTTCACTGGCTAATAAGCTGCTTTAAGATGTGCTGCTTTTTCTTTGTTTTAATTGCTGCCAACTGAATACCTTGCATACCTAAATGTTAGCCCAGACAAAGCAACACATCTGTAAGTGACCTTGAATTGTGTGAAACTATGCAGGAGGATGATGCCTCTGTTGTAACCATTTATGGGTTGATCATGGGAAGCACTGGTACAGAAAGTCAATGTAACTGTAGGAGTTTAGAAACTCAACTCAATGAGCAAATGAACCTTGACTTTGTAATAATAGGGGCCAGCTCTGGCTGAAGTGGAGCAGTTGTACGGGCATGCGCGCACACACACACACACACACACATTATCACTGCCCTGAGTGTAAAACCAGTCTCTTCCATCACACCAATGTTATTGTTCGACTTAAAAGCCTAAAACTTCACCAAGACCCCCCAAAATGTCAGCTTTTTGTAGTCAGACTCTTCTAAAATTCTCCTGATGTTCATTAAAGCTTTAATAACTTCTCCAGACTCTGGTCCACCAGGTCAAAACACTCCTCACAAACCAGTTTAAACTCACTTTTATCAGCTCCAGACAGGAGCTGGAGGGTTAATTAGCAGCATCAATTACGCAGTAATTAATTACACCTTTCAGTTTTTCACGACGGCGAAACTTTCAACTGGACACACAACTAAAATAAGCAGAACAGAACTAAAATAAAGCGAGAGTAAATGTTTTTCTGCATAATTTCAAACCCACAACTGAACACTGAACTGGACACTTTGGCAAAACGTCAAAGCATCCAAAAGAGGCACGTTTTCTTTTATTTAAACGTATCGCTTCTTATCTAGAATTTAACTTTTGTGATAAAATAGACAAAAGGCGCCGCGTTCAATGAACTCACCGCTCCAGTTTAGCGCACAGAAATGAAGAAACAGCGGTAAAAACGCTCTTCGGAGGAAAGCCATGGCTCTGCTGCTTTTCGTATCCAGTCCAACATAAACTGAACACAAGTGGAGAAGTTCGCCAGCAGCCCGGAGGAGAGGAGGAGGAGGAGGGAGGAGGAGGGGACGCAATTAAAGCCTGAGTCTGGCGGGGTCCTCCTCCTCCTCCTATTGAGAGAGAGGCTTTATTTGTGTGCTAAAAGCAGCTTATCGGTGTTTTCTGCTACAAATTCACACCGTGTACGTTTCTACTTGGTAGAAAGTCCTCAAGGTTACTATTAAACGTGTCAACCTTATCACTTCTCAGCACCTTTCAGCCAGCCTGTTGGCACAATCCAGCTTAACTCTGACAACTTATTCTCACCTAAATTGGTTAGAGGTTACAAGTTCATTTTGATTCGTTCTAAATTTAATTTTGCAGGTGCAACAGTTTCTAGAAAAGGCGCTAAGCCTTTTGAGATGTGGCTGATAGCTTCTATCTTCAGCTAGCAGGCTGTTAGCTTAGCTTCATAAAACAAGGATGGATCTGCCGGAAGTTCACCAAAATGCTCTAAAGCCACTAAAATACCGATTTTTTTTTTATAACAGTATGTGCTAATAAACTAAAATTAAAATGTAAATGAAAATGTTCTTGTTTCTAGACTAAATGGACAGCTTGAATGTGTCACTGTCACCCAAGTTCAAGAGACAGGCGGTAATATATATCTGCCTGTGTTTGTGCTTTTGTTACTGAACTGTCTAATTAACCGCAAGGCAGATTTTAATTAAACATTCAGAAAGTATGCTACAGCTCGAGTCAACCTGAATTTAAAATGGTCTAGTAGTACTTGTCACACTTAAATGTTTCAGATCTGCAAACAAATTTCAGTATCAAACAAAGATGAGTAAATACATGCTGTTTTCAAATGATGGCTTTATTGTTTAAGGGGAAAACCAAACCAACCTGGCCCTTTGTGAAAAAGGTTTTGTCCCTGTTTCGACCCACAGGGTAATAATCAAGGGTGCACATAACAGGTCTGCCAGTACGCACATGCATGCGTATCAGAACCTTCTGCCCAAACGCACCTTTGCAGACTGGCGCCTTCACAGTCCCGATGGTGCAGCCCACGATCTGATGAGCTTTACATCCTGTTGTGGCGCAGTGAATGAGTGCTCACACGGCCACTGAAGCTAGACACACGCTCGCAGCACCTCCGACATGCGTGCATATTGCTCTGGAACCCAAGTCCTTTAGATGAGTTGGCTCTTCTACGCTGAAGTTGCTCCAGGTGAGAGGTGGAGGGTTGGGGTGGGCTTTCTGCCTGTATGTTGGGGTTTACCTCGGGGAACAAAATGGTATAGCTTCAGGATGTAGAACAGGTAAACTTGCAGATGTCACAAATCTTTCTGGTAATTGCATGGGTCTCATTCATGCTGTGTCATGTACTCTAAACATTTCCACCATGCAGTTCCCCAGTCCAGTTCGGTGAGATGAAAACAGTTGTTAAGGTTTCACATGTTTGAATCCAGTTGGAATTTGATTATTTTCCAAATCTTCATTTTCCAATGATGGAATGGCTGAAAATGCTTTCCGTTTTCAAAGATTCTCTGCTGATCTAAAAGCCCAAGAGGCTAATTTAATCAACTAACTGATAAATCACACTGACAAAATCTCACTCTCATCACAGCTGTTTTTACACACAATTTATGGATGTTTTCTCTCTAGCTCTTTAACATAAACGTAGCCTGCAAGACAAAATGCCAGTATGAGATGTGTTCTGCCTCCTGAGTGAAATGTACAAGGGATAGAACATGATTTACATGATGAATGGAAGAAAAGGCAACTGACTTGGACAAGCGCACAAAACATGAAGAAGAAAACATCATGGTTATCTACTTTTTATCACAATTGTAAGAAAGCTGTATAAAACCTGGACTGTTAAATGTGGACTTGTTTCTATAAAGTCCAGATAAAATCCCAAACCATATTTTTATGTGTACTCTGCCTCTGAAGTACTTTAGGGCTGCACTGCACATCTGAAAGCCTCTCACTTAGCATGAACTCACTGAGCCAAGAAATTGACATGCACATCTTGGTAGCTCACTGTGTAACTGACTTCCCTAATCAGTGGTATTCCCAGGCTCAGGCTAATCATTTGCACTCCAACAGCGCATTAAGAGACTTCCAAGTATATGCTCTGAGAATTTAAAAATCTTTGACTCTTCTAATGACTTCCTTTAAATAAACTTTACACCAAAACACATCAGAGTCAGTGGTTCTGTTATGTGTCTCGGTTCTTTTATTGGACAATTCTTTAAGTAATTGTGATCCAAATCAGGTTGTTATATCTAGAAGGTTGTTCAATTGTAAAAAGGGATTTTAGCTTGCAGACTTAATAAAAAATATATTGAAAAATATAGGATTTATAGCATACAGTGAGTTTTTATTCTTATTCTGTGCACAAAAAAAAAAGGTAACAGTGGTCTTATCTTTGCATCCTGTCCCTGAAATAAGTTTTAATCTCTGATGTTTACTGTGGAGCGACCCCTAGTAGAGTTCACCTGATCTATAAGTTTAAAGGTTCTCAATCTGCAAAGAGGTGTTGATGACAACCTGTAAGATCCCACCGTCTTGTTGTTTTCACATCTGTGGATTCATTCATTTACACCTGATTGTGATTGTAGAGATTACCGCCTAGTTTGTGTTTGCTTGTTACTTCACAGAGTTAAAGGGAGCTTTGCTGTATCTTTCTTTGATTAACTGGTGCAGCAGCTGAAAAAAAAAAACCATAGAATAAAAGAGGTTTTTATAGAGAGCAGTCCCTCTGCCAAACGCTGTGTTCTGTTCAGCAGTTTTAAAAGTTATCCAGATCTCCCTTTGGCAATGTTTGGCTTTCCATCTGTCAAATTCTCAAGAATTTTATAGAAGATGTTTTTGCATGATTCAAAAAAATATTTCTAAAAGCTACTATAAATGGTTTGCTACCAACCTTTTTGTTAAATATTATTCTCACATTCTATATAAGTGTTAATTCTTTAATTTGAACTAATTAATAGTAATGATCAGGATTTAACACCTTTCTGGAATGTCC
>SSNR01000100.1:541137-588244 GCA_006937965.1 Callopanchax toddi | reverse complement strand
CCCCCCCCCCCCCCCCCCCCCCCTCCCCCCCAAAAAATATATTTGGACATTGCTAAGAGAATATAAACAGCTCAAGGGCTTTATGTCACATTAGCTGTTAGATGATTAAATATTGTTATTTTCTCTGTTTAGCCTCTCTACCTGCTGCTTTCTTGACCTAATTAAACTTTCCTTCTTTGATGTGAACATGGTTGAGGTTATAATTTACCAGAAGCATTTTATAATCCTGATTCCGAAGACTGATAAAAGATTTGTTTAGATTTATTTTTCTGTTTATCGGTTTATCTTCCAACGGTGAATGAACGAGTGCTTTGGAGTTAAAGGTTTAGTCACAGGAAAATGTTTTTCACACTTTTATCGTCGCTAGGGGAGACGATTTGTTATAAATGCTGTAAATCATCAAACAATCAGAAGAGAACAAATCTTAGCAAGAAGTTTGTTATCGGTTTTCTCAAACTTCCAGCTCGATCGCACATTTTCTCCAAGAAACACACATCTAATAGATGGTTTTCTCCCTCAAAAGGACAAAAACATAATTATTAATACATTATTCAACACAGATTGGGGATTAAATAAACTGCTGTGACATTGAAAAATACACTGACTAAAAGGTAAGGTTTGATAGAATGGACCGTTTCCAGTAATGTGAGCTGGTTTCTGCTGTATTTATCAGCAACTGTGGGGTCAACTTGGTTAACAGCTGCAGGAGAAACCTCTGAAGTTTGTCACCCGGCTGTCCGGTCAGGATGGAGGTCTGGACAAAACATCAGACTAAAAATGGAGACGAAGATCTTCTTTAGCAGAGAAAGCAAAACAAACCTCAGGACAGTCATGTGGTAACATGCTCTTCAACATCCTGCACATAGATAGACAATATAGAATTGTTAGGAGGATTTCTTAAATGTTATTTTATGATATATATTTTTAAATAATGCAGATTTTTGAATTGCATCTTCAAATCTACACAATCAAACAAGTAAAAAGTCTTAATTTGAATTCCATTCACAAATTTCATATTTTAAAACCCGAAGAGAGAAATAAAAGAGTTCAAAATCTGTATAGGTTTCAAATTAAGCTCTAATCTAAGTCCAGATTATTTTAAAGCAACTTTCATCCATTTACTGCTCTTCTGTTTTCCCATGATTGATGACTATTGCTTATATCCTCGCCTCAAAGACCAACCCCCACCTCCTGATTGGACACGAGGGTAACATATCAGCCTTTATCAACCCCAGAATAAACCTAACATATACTGAAGCCTCCAGCTGAAACAATGAAGTCAGCAGCCACACATGTGCAAAAGTTTATCTCTCTCCTCATATGAGGGGATATTTGGTTTGGAAATGAGCCAGCCTCTCTGCAGGAAACCATCTTGCACTTCTATCTACCTTATACTCATGAGATGATTTTAACCAGGCTTCTCCAAAAAGAGCTTTTTCAGGCTCTCTGCCCACACATTTTCTCCTTTTTTAAAACCTCAAGCTCTTTTCCCTGCATCCTAAACCCTGCCCTGTTACCAAAGATAAGGAAATCTATTGAATGTTTAAAGATATTTTCTATTTCATGCCATTCTTTATTCTGTATTTAAGATTTGAGAGCTACAGCAACCTCGTTGCACATTAGATTAATTTTCCTCCTGCATTATTTAGATGAAGGGAAGTGGCTGCATCTCCAGAATCTTTAAAGAAAATCAGTTTGATGCTTTTATTTGAATGCTTCAGTCAGAACACGGTCACATTTAAGTATATTTTGTCTGCTGTTATTTTTAATGAAAACAAAGTCTTTTCAACATGATTACTCACATGTCCTCTGACACACAGTCTGGTGTTTTAATCATGGAGCCATTCAAGTGTTTAACAATAGAAACACAAAAGAAACCAATTAGTTGAAGTAATCAGTTGGTATCTGTCCAACCGACCAAATATACTCTGTTTGCTTTAAGCCTCATTCTGTAACCTGTCATTAGTCAAAAGCACAAAATGTTTGATAAGGAAAGTTCAGAAAGTTATTAAAAGAAGATCATTTAACGTGAACATTTGGCATTGTGCTTTTTCATGTTGTTATTACTACTTGAGATTTTTCTTTATTTTGTTAAATCTTCACTATCATTCATTGTTTTTGACACTGTTGATTAAGATTGAAGTTTATCTTCCATCCAACTCTTTCTTTTTACTTATTCGATGTCAGGTTGTGGAGATAACAGCTCCAGGAGGGACGCTCAGACATTTTTCTCCTCAGAGATTCTCTCCAGCTCCTCCTGAGGGATTCCAAGATGTTCCCTAAGATGTGTAATCCCTCCAGTAAGATTTGGGTTTGCTTTCAGTGAGACATGCCTTGGAGAAACTCCAGAGGGAGGCAACCAGGAGGCATCAATCAGATGCCCAAACCACCTCCTGTCGATGAGGATAAGCAGTGATTCTACTCCTTATCTCTACGATATGAAGGACCAGAGACCCTCCTCTATATGACTACTCTTCTTCATCAACACTACAAACAGGATCAGACACAAATGGTGGACCTGGTGGAGTCCAACCTGCAGCAGGAACAAGCTCAACCTAATGCTGAGATTACAGCTCCATCTAACAGGGACCAGATAGTCCTTATAGGTGACCCCAGCACCCCATACGCCTGCAGTACCCCCCACCCCCTCAGGGACACGATCGCTTTTTTTCTCTAGATCCACAAAACACATGTGCACCTTTGCAACTCTTGCTGTTTCCACCTTTGTCCTGATAGTATGGTTTCTTGAAACCCTTTAAAAGCATCCAAAGTACACGGATCATAAAGGTTCAAAGGTCAAAATAAGAAAGTCAGCAGCTGGTCAGAAACAGGAAGTTGAGAGAAATCGTCCGTTAAAGTTCAGCCTTTTATCTCCTGTAATCCATCCGTGGAGATGTTGTAGGAACACATGTTACTCTGTCACCCAGAATAAATTTATATCAACATATTAATCAATCGACCACAACAGGATGTGTGCAGTGTTGTGACGGAGGATTTTCTGGCTCATCGCTCAACCAGTGTTTTTCTTTTATGGTTTTCTGCCGCACAGTCGGTTTCAGCTCAGTTTCCCTGGGAACGGTGTGGACAGGCATGTGCTGCGACAGATGGTTCGACCAGCCACTTCTCCTCACCTGCTTCACCAGGAGAGCATAACTAACTAACGGGAGGTTCTCACTATCAGCCCCCCTCTGGGCAGGCGCCTCGGCCAACCATGTGCTCTCATAACTCAACTTTGACTCGGTGTTTCCAGTCAGAAACACTGAGCTTCACAAATACATGTATATATTTATTAAATCATTTTGCAGAGTATGCATGATTTAATTAATGTGTTTCAATAAGAAAAGCAAATACTCAAATTCAGTTTTATGTCACCAGCATCACAAATTCATGACATATGATGACATTAAAAGCAGTAAATGCTGAGTGCAGCAGTCAAGTCACAAAGTGTGCAGCCCAAAAGGGTGCCACGATTTACTGTAAAACTTCTATATTTGTCTTTTTTAATCCTTAGTCCACAGACATGAAGGGACAGCCACACAAATTACTCTGGCCCTTGGAAATAAAATCTGTTTTATATAAAAGAGAAAAGAGAGCCAGAGACTTGTGTGAAAAAGTCTTTGAAGTGGGCAGAAATCCCAAACCTCATCTGAAATTCCTCTTTTTTCCCCCTCGTAATAAAGCTTGGGAAGAAGGCAGAGCGAACGACAATTCCCTCACTGCTGAATCTCTCTCTCTCTCCAGATCCAGTCTGAATAACTGTGCCTCTTTGTTAAATTCCCTGCACTCACCTTTTTCATGCTTCTTTTTATTTCTATCATCTCTGCTGTTGCTGATTAGATTGAGAGCAGCGGTTCGAGGGAAATGTACGACGTGTCGAGGAGTCACAGGAAAGTTTGTCTTCATGTTTTCCTCTCGGCACTTTGAAGTAAACTCTCCTCTGATGACTTAATAAATATAAAGTAATAGACAAGCTGATAAATAAAATGCTAAAACATTTCCTTTCCAGTGATTTTACAAATTCATTATTTGTTCTTCTGCTTCTTTTTACTGGAATGGTAGAAGGTTATGGACTTTTTAAAGGAAAGCAACAAAACAAGCTGCTCACTTTTACTCTCCTCTAAAAAATCCAAATTAGTGTTGCAACCTTAGATCAGTTATAACAGATGCTTCAGAGTAAATGTTAAACTCTCCTTCTTATCATGGCAGCCTCTTTAATCCGTATCAGTTATTTTATCAAGCTTCTGTCAAAAAGTGTGAGAAATAAGAGACAACTTTAGGAGGGATTGGTGATCAGTGAAATTGATGATTAAATGTGAATAAATTAGGATATAATGAAGACACTTTGTGACAAAAAAAAATGACAAGAAAATATGCATGACTTCTGCAGGAATATGTTATAAATGCTTCAACTCTTTGGTGGTTTTGACACATGTAAAGGGGCGTAACCAATTCATTGTCATTCCAACTGGAAATTGGAAATTTTCCCACAATTTTATGTCACCAACTAGTGGCCAAAGTGATGCAATAACTTTACTGAGGACAGCATTTCTGAACGTTCACTTTGTGAAAGGTTCTCAATTCCCTCGCCTGAGTTGTAGGACTTAATCTTGTGTTGCAGGAATTTTTTACATGTTCAAATAATTTGCTCAGATACTTTATCTCAGAAATGCCTCGGAATAATTGAGTGTGTGGAACTTTTCTCATTGGGTTTTCACACCAGAATGGCCTGATTGCACAGGGAATGCCCCAAAAATGTAATATCTTCTTCGGTTTGGTTCCCTTTCACACTGAAAACGGATCAAACCACCTGGCCAACATCACACATTACAACACCTGCTAGTTTGGGGCCCTACTAAGCACTGATAAAGGAAAAAAAACCTGAAGAAGAAAACTGAGGTCATTGATTGGTCGGGACTGAAAAAACAAAATAATCCCCTTCGGAATGTTTTAAAACACCTGCAACTTTTCACTACTGCATGTCTGCCTGCAAGTTATTTTCAATTTTTTTGTTGTTTACCTCTGCTACCCAAAATGCATTGTGGTCTACATCACTTCCTGTCAGACCTTTACCCGCACAGAAACAGCAAAAAATGTGAGATAACATTAGGAGGGTGGTGACCAAGTTGCAAATAAAATGTGATAATATAAAGACAATTTAATTGAGATAATAAAATCGACACTTCAGTCACACGACTGTTGTAATTTGTTTGCATTTACATTTAATACTTCTTTTGACCAGGCCATCTCAGAAGTGTTGTACATCCTGATTCAGGGTGAATCTAAATGAAAGTTTATTTTCTGTCTCCAAAGTTGCCAACAGTCGCCGCCCAGTGGGACACCGATGTAGGTTTCTTGTTAGAAAAATACATATTGTTTTCGGTCCAGCCTCAGCAGTGTTCATGGAGTGTTGCACCTGTACATCCTCACTGATGAAATGCTTTTATTTTGCCACCTGTCTCCTTGTCTCCTTCACTTACCCCACTTCCATGCTTTTCAAATCTTGGTCTCTTCAAACAAGGATGCAAGGAAGAGATGCTCAAACCTGCAGATGGAGTTCAAACTGCCAAACGACGACTGCCTGGTTCCTTTTCATTGGTCCAATAAGATGTTAAAATGTGTGCTACTGTACACGTGAAAGCCCAGGATTTTCATGTCATGCCACTCAACAAGAGACTTCCACTTTAAAAGTCTTTTCTCACTCGAAGCACCTGCGAAAACTCTTTCTGCTTGGCGTACATTTCAGGAATTGAAAAATCTTTGAACATGGCAGAGAAGAAATGACTTCTTGGTCACAGCGGGAGAGAAGATGGAAGGAGGCTTGTAGTCAAAAAGCACCTACTCTTACCTTTAATTGCAGGAACCACCCAGTCGTCTTTTAAGATGGCATGCTGGGATCAAATTTTAGGTGACAAGCCGAAAAAAAGAAGTGACGATGTGGTGCAAAAAACGAGCCAAACTCTGGGAGGGCAGAACTGCAGGAAGTTTTACCAAAAACATAATGAAATTTATGGTTTGTTGTTTTTATTTTTCTACTGATACAATTTTACTCTTTGTATTTCAAAAACTTAAGCTCAGATTTTTAAAAAATTATCTTTGTTCAAATATGTACACTCTGTACACGCTTCAGGACAAGATGTTAGGTCAAGTTAAAAAAGGATTTGCACTACAGAGGCTTTAGTGTACCAAATCCTCTAATGGCAAAGAGAAAAGGATCCCAGAAGGAGTCAGGATTCTGTAGTTCATCATCATCATGTGTCTGTAGCCTGAGGTGAGGCCACACACTCGCTGCTCTGCTCACACAGATTGGGGGCAGAGCGTTTCACCGCAGGAGTGCCAGACAAAGTCAGGGGCTGCTGGTTGGAACAGACTCTGACAGAGGAAGGGGTGGGAAATAGAGAAAAGACCATTCACAAAAATAGAAGGAGGGAAAGAAAGCTGCATGCTCCCATTTTATAAAAAATAAAGTTTAAGCAGCACAGAAAGGGGGGAAATGTCTTAAAGGAAATTACAGCTGTTATAATAACAAACTTCCAACTGGGAACAGGAGGACTCTGCCAGGAGCTGCAGGCCTGAGTTTATTAACCAAACAATTAAACCTTAAAAAGGAACTCACTGAAGATCTGTAGATGTTATAGTTATGGGTGAGTATATTCCTATTAAGAATGGGGAAACTTAAAGTGCAAAAAGACAAGTTTAAAGAGGTTGCTGTGTTTTTTTTTTCTGTGGATTTTCTGAGTTTTTGTCAGTTTTGCCATTTACCTGCCCTTTGTTTTCTTCAGTTCCCCGTGTTGTGCTCTCCCACATCCAGCCACCATCCCTCCCTGTATAATTATTCCCCAGTTTTCTCAGCTTTTGCTCAAGTCCTCTGATGCTGTTGACTTTTATGGAATCATGGGTCTTTCTTCAGCCAAGCATCAACATCTATAGCTACCAACCATTTGCATTCATTGTGATAATAGGATTTATTTAGTGAATTTCTCAGTCCTGTCCTTAGGAGCCACTACACTGAGTGTTTTAGGGGTTTTTCTGCTTTAATAGACCTGTTGTGAATTGATGGGTCATTAAAAGCCTTCTGATGAACTCAGTAATCTGTTAAACAGGTAAATCAACCATTCAAATGTTTTTGTTTGTTTTTTGTGCTCAAATGCATCAGATATATTTCAGATTAGTGGGCCCCAAGAACCACGACGAGTACAAAAATACCTATTCTGTAAAACCTACTTAATTCAGTCCTCCTGCAATCCTCAAACACAACACACAATACAACACTGAGTCAGATTCAATTATTAGAACAACTAGACAAGAATGAAGCCATGTGCCTGTACCTTCCATTAGTACTGGTGATTTCTGCTGCTCTGGAGGTTTACTGGAACTATAACCCAGAATTTCTGATTAAATTACAGACTCTGTGTGTGTGTTTGTGTGTGTTCATGCACACATTTGTGTTTCTTTCTGTAAACCGGAGAACCTAAATAGGTTACGGGACCTCTGGAGGTCTTTTTGGGGGAAGGGGGTAACTGTTTTCCCCTCCTGCCATTGCTCAGATCCCATGACAACGTTTGCCCTGAAGGAGGCTGTCATGTTACCGGTGACCCCTCAGAAAGATTGTTGCCATGGTCACAAGACGCCTTAATGAACTAATGAATCACTCTGGCACACCTCAGCTCAGACGCACCAGCGTCTCGATGAGGGCACAGAGGGAGGGAGGCCGGGGAATGGGAGGGGCTGGTGTGTTATGCACACACAATGCAGGGTTTGGTTAAAGCAGCGTTGGGACCCAGGTGGCAGATTGTTCCCAAATGTAGTGAATCAAGATTCGGTCAGCGCGGCTCTTAATCACCCGCAGACGGCACACTTCTCATTCATCCATCTCTGATTACATTAACAAGAACTGCTCCCTCCATAACATGCTAGTATTGTATTACAGCATGTAGGAAATCTTTATTTACTGTAAAACATTTTGGGTGTTTTTTTTTTTTTTTTTTGTTTATTCTAGTCCAGAGTTAAAATTTTCACAATAAAAGCCTTGCATGAGATGACACCATGTGGGTTTGGTCTTTCTGCTTTCGACGGTTATCAGACCGGATTGTCAGCTCATTATCCTCCATTTCCGTCATGTGTCTGCCTCCACTCCAAACAATTTCCACATTGAAGGAAATTCAATTGTCACAAACCAATCACTGGAAACTGGAGCACAGCTTGACAACACCTCATGGAGGTCCCATCTATTGGATCTGACCAGTGTATCAGCCAGACAAGCTGACGAAACCAGTGAAATGAATGGATTTGAATCTCTAAACTGAAGGAACATTACTCTGATTTATTATTAAAAAGGAAACAACCAGACTTACAGACCAGTATCATGACCTGGAGGGACCTGAAAGATTATCATCCTCATCAACTACGTATTTCTCAAAAATAATGTGATCCCTTGAAAACCTGCTGAAGAAAAACACAACAAAATATTTTTATCATAAAATTATTCAAACTTGTACTCAGTCTGAATCCAGATTGTTGTATTGAGCTGCATTTGCTGCTATAACATGAAAGATCAGAGTCTCGTGCTGAGGCTGTTGGCTCTTTTATTGAGTCTGATTCCTATAATAAATGATATCCTACTAAGCGAGGCGGGAAAGCAGCCTGTAGATAGAAAGAAAGCTTCATAATAAAAACAGCTTATAAAGACGTTTATAACCAGTGTACGGCTTTTAAATTCCCAAAGCCACAAAAACACATGTGGCTTTGGGAATTTACTGTGAAGATCTAAGATAGAACCAGAAGAATGGGTTTTATTATGTAAGTTAGACACCAATATGGTAAAAACTGAAAAATAAAACCATCTTAAACCTTGATTGAAATAAGACAGAAAATTCAAAAGTCATACCGAGACCCTGAATTCATGTCACTCTTTCCAACTCAAACATAAAAAACCATAAAACAATGAAGAGGTTGAAGTCAAGGGCCATATGAGCCTTAATCATTTATAAATTACCTGCAGGTTGCCAGAATTTAACTTTTTTCCAATTTCAAAATGCAAAGTTTATTTTGTTGTGAAATTTAAATTTTTATCTTCTGAAGTTTAAAGTCAACACACAATATTTTAATTTTTAAAAAATCAATGCATTAGGATTTTTGTACAAAAATAATCTGTAACTCTCTGAAATATTAAAAGGGCCTCGTGTTTGTAAAACATTAAATTCTTTGAATTTGTCAGGTCAAACAGGAGATAAGTCACTCTCTTTGAAAATTCTTGCTGCAACAAGTTTTATAAATGCTGTGCACAAGTTTGTTTTTAGTAGATAAAATCATTGGAGGGTATTTGTCCCCATAAAATTTAAATAAAAGCAAAAAATTGGGTAATTTTTCTTTTTTTTTTTCTTTTGTCTGCATATTTTTTTATTATTAATAAAAAATCTCACACTACGTGTCAATCTGCTTCAACCAGCTTTATTATATTAGCAAGCCTGAGTCTGAATTGCAGTCATGGGTTGCATAAAATTACACTGAGAGTCTGGACACCCCTGTTATTTTATTTATTTTTGTCTTCCAAAGCCATTAGGTTAAAGGGAGGCTCCTGTTTCCTGCAGACAGGTCGTCTCCAGGTCCACGACCCATCTGCACCCAACAGGCCATGTTAAGTAAAGTTAAACTATTTTTCAGACCTTCTTTTGTTGCTCAGTAATCTGAATCTCTTTCTCACATTCTGAATAAGTCTAATGGTGAACAGGCATTTATAATAACTAGACAAAATAAAACCACCCCCTAGTGGCTGGCTGCAGTATAGGCTTTAAGTCCTGCTCCCTGCATTTAAATGAATGGAACATGATGAAAAAATAAAACTACATTTCAGATAATTCTTTGCAGGTGTTAACTTCTGTCATAGTTCCTACCTTGCTCAATGTTCTTTTTTGTACCCAAATACTGTAATTAAATATTTGATGCTTAAAAAACTAAACCATGTGCAGCTGAGTGACTTTGAGCCTTACATAGAGTCTGATTTAAAAACAAAACAGTACATGCAGCACCTGAGATGTTTTAGTCTAGAAAGACAATATCGAGTAGCTTATTTATCATGGTGCAATTTAATTTAAAAAGAAGTGGAAGAAGCTTTAAATCAATAAGTAAAAGCCTTCAGGCAGCTTCAATGCCTCAATATCAAAGCCCACCCTGCTCTTTTCAGCTGTTTCTCACAATTTAAAACATGCAGAAACTGAATTTACTAAATGTGACCGACGTCTCCAGCAGACGTGCTGACAGAGCTCACACACTCTGAGATTCAGTTTCTTGCTTATGCTCTAAAAGCTGTGCTGCTGGGACTGAGATTGGTCACATGAAACTGCCCCCCCCCCCCCCCCCCCCCCCCCCCCCCCCCCCCCCCCCCCCCCCCCGCGAGGTGACTGACAGCTCCAAGTGCACTCACTAACACCATTAACCTCAAACCATTAAATTAAGCAATCACATTAGAAAGTCAAGTGTGCAGTATTCCCACATGTGTTACCTATCTACAGTAAACACATTTAAATGAGATCAAGGTTTATTTCAGATCAAGATTGAATCCCCCTAACGTTCCTTATTAATTAATAAGTCTTTTTATTGTTTAGATTGCTGTTGTCCTACTGTTGTGTTGTGCAGCCCAGACAGCTGTGACCCAGCAGTAGCCCTGAGGTCTGCACTGTCCAGACTGGTTTTTATAGAGTGACGTGTTTTGCAGCTGCCAGCCATTTACTCTTTTCTCATTTTGGAATGAGTAATGCTTTTGCAGCAACGTGTAATTTAACATCATTTAACAGCAGCAACTGAATTTTGTAATAAAAAGTAGACATTTTTAGAATAAACTTCCTAAAGAGGAAGTTTTGTAGACTTTATTTAGGAAAGTGGAAACTTATGAGGTAGACATGCAGAAGCTTAAAATTACAACTGAACTTTTCACTGACTGATTCATTTTTTGTTAAATAGTCTATTTAGTTTAACCGCTATGTTTTCCTTTCCTCAATGAGGCCCTGTCATGCACAGCAGGCTGAGAAATTCAAGATTAGAATTATTCAGCTCTGATGTCCTTGGATACCAAGAACAATAAACCATTCTTTCTCTCCAGTAACTCCCTCTTGTCCTGCACAGGTTAACTCAGCAAATATTGACTTTGGTACCCATGAAATTGCAGGAATAATCACATTTTTATAACAAGCAAACCGTGTTTCTGTTGACCTCTGTTGACCTGTCCTCAGGAAAAGAAGCACACATGCATTAAATTCTGACTCATTATGAAGGTCGGCATGAAATTACCCAGCATTCTAAAAATGAATTTAAACACTGACAATAAGATGCAATTATTTATGACATAAACAGAAATACATAAATACATCTTTAATATCTGATTCACATATTTCTACATTTTAAGAGCTCTCCCTCTTAAATAGGATTTGTACTTTCTGCAAAAACCTGCTGTCAAACACTATACATGTCTTCTGCCCTCTGGTGGAGGATCTAAGAACTGCAGGTGATGTGCCAATTTTATTTTTCATTATTTTTTTATTTTTTAATAATTACATGATGAATTTTAATTATTATTATAACAAGAGATAGAAACTGTTCAGATTTTAGGAAATATAATCATCTGATTATTTTACGTATCACCTTTAAAGGGTTCAAATCTCTGAGTGGTCACAAAAAACATTTTTTATTCAAATCCATTTATCATCTGTTAGTGAGAGAGCAGTGATTCATTGATTTAGATTTTCCTGTAATATTTCAAACTGAATGAAAGAGAAGCTGATGCAGGTGATTGTTTGAGGTGTGTTGATTAATGAAGTGCAGACACTTTAAATCCGTCCCAGGTGGAGGAGTAACTCCACATCAGTTTGTTCAAAATGTGAACAGATGAACCACAGTGATGCTGTTGCTCTATATTACCTGACATGTAGAGGAATAGGTGTGTAAAAGTTTTAATTTACTCAAAAAACAACGACCATGATCAGGACTAAAACCTGCTGAAATGAGTCTGTATTTAAACTGATAACTGATAAAATGAGATGTTCTGAGAACAAAGAGGAGCTCAGAATAGACCCACACCTGGTTCTGGCCCCTGATTAACTAAGGATGTTTCTATTGAATCTGTACTTGACAGAACCTTCAACGCTGACCCTAACCTGGATATAACTCAGCTTCCAGCCTGGGATCAGGATTTCACCGAGAAAGGGTTTTATTGATGCACTCAGAGGGATTTTTCTGATATTCGGTTGTCTGCTTCTGTGTGAAAGTATATAACTGTTTCCTATCCAATGCAGATTTACTGAGGACCAACTTTTACATCCTACAGGATCGATGAGCTAATGGCTAGTCTGAGTTCAGCCAAGATGAGAGTGAATTGCTGACGTCTGAAAAACAGCTCAAATCTTCGAGATTTCACGGCTATTTATGGAACATTATTTTATAAACATTTTCACATCTGTCTGTTTCTTATTTCATGATCATTTTCATGGAACATTATACTTATTAACAGATGTAAATATCAAATGCAACTCCAAAGATCAAGTCCACCTGGAGTTTTCTAATATTTATGGTTAAAAAAACTGTGTAATAAGAAAATGATGTGCATATAAACTGGTTTATAAAATAATATGACACAAACTGCTTTAACATCTTGGAGATTGAAGCTGTTTCAACCTGTTGATCAGCAGGTTAACTATTGAAGTCCTTATAGGACACAAACTCTATTTCTCCAAACAGAGGCCATTCAGAAAGCTATTTACAGAAACTGTCCTTTTAATTAACATTTACCTTGAAATTATGCAAAAATATACAGTATGTAGTATAAATAAAACACATATAATGTCTCGTTTCCATGAATTTTCAGAGCTGCTATCCAATCTAAACTCATGTAAACGTCTAAAAACGAAGCCTGATTTGTGTCTATTTACAGCCTCTGTTGTTTGTCTGTATATTCACAGCAGCTTTGTTTTATTTGCTTGTTTACACCTCAGCTCAGTGTGGGTGCACGCAATGATTTAAAAGTTAAATGGTAACCAGGGGAAACTGGAAAAAGCAGTGACCAGCAGGCATCGACAATGGCAGCAGTAAAACCAACAATGAGAGCCGGAGGAACTGGAGGCTGCAGACGCCTTCTCGCTGAAAAAATAAAAGACGGAAACAAAGACAATAAACCAGACACTGGAAAGAAAACCTCCTCAACAGTGATATTTCAAACCAGTCACATGAACAATGAGAGGATTCCAGCCCTCTGGCCTGTGGTCAACCTGGAGTGTCTTGTTTTGCTCTGAGGACGAGAACGGGTCAGGGTCTCAGCTTCTGTCCACTGAAAAGCATCAGATCCATCAATATCAGAGGATTTAAACATGTGACAGAACCCAAGTCTCTCTGAAACCCTGCAGGGCCCAAAGGCTTCTATTTTATCTTTGGGAAAATGAGTTTAATGACTTCAGGACAGCATTACGTTACACAAAAAGAATGTGCTGACAGCGACTTAATGCCGACGAATTTCACAGTCTTTAGGCAAAGACTATTAACTTTAATTAGATTTTAATGAAGTCCCCACCAGAGTTAGACTCCTGGCAGAGCAGAGATAGTTTTAAATAAGGATTTAAACCATCGACAGGAAAAAAACATTTACAGAAACCAGAACTCATGAATTTAATTAATAAAGTGAACCAGAAAAATCACAGAAACGCAACAGCAATGACAGCAGTTTGACTAAAGTTAATGAAAAAAGACAAAAGTAGAAATAAAGTTAAAATACACAAGAAAATACACTAAACGCAAGACTTGATCACAATATGACAAACAATGAGAGGAAATCCTCCAGTGAGTCAGAATGGACTGCTGTGTGTGTAATTGTACAATGAACTAGCTGCACCTGAATGCACCACGGGAGGTGTTTATTCAGCACAGCACAGGCTGACTGCATTCACTCAGAGGGAGGACAAGAAGTGTGGTGATTAATTTTTCCTTGGTTCAAACCAAATTGGCCATCTGGAAGTCACAGTGTGTGGAGGAGTGAACCTCCTGACCCACTTCATTGTTCACTCTGTGGCCCTGAGGGGCCTCATATTTGATACATGTGGGTCAAGGACTCTGTGATGAGGCTGTGTGTGATGGTGTGAACTCCACACACTGACAGGTGTCAAAGGAAAGACAAAGTGATGGTGAGAGTACAGTGGAGGTGTTGAGCAGCATCTTCACAGCATGTGGAACTGATTCTATAAATCATCTTTTAGAAAAAGGAAGAACCTTTTACCCAAATTTTCCCTTCATTATCACCCACCACCAAAAGATGAAAGGTTTTGACTGTAAGTGTGCTTGAATGTTTGTTTTTGTCTTTTCTTTTTCTGAGGCTTTCGTAAAATTATCACTGCAGGTAAAACTTCTGCAGCACACTTGTGATACGGCGTGAGATTTTCTTGAGCCAGTATGTGCTAATATGACCCTACATGGTTAATGGAAAGTCACTCAGCCCCATCTGCTGCTTGTGTCCAGAATACCACGTTTGCAACTTAAAAGTGTCTGGTCCGGTGCCCTGAAGTCTCTCAAAGTCACGTATCTTGTGGGAAGCAGTAATGCTTTTAAGGCAATCCATGTTTCCACCTCAGAACCTGCTCAGGACAGACGAGCTGAAGACACAGACATCATAGATATGAGCTAAGAGATCTACTGTATCTTGTTCATCATGCAGAGCCTCCAAAGAAACAAAAAAAAAACCTTTAACTGATGATTAAAAACACACTCAAATGAGTCTTCTGGTATTGTGACTGTTTGGATCAAATTGCTGGAACATCCCTACACGACCTCAGTGACCTACATGAGGTCAGGACTTTAAAAAATAACTATGTGTTTGATTCAAACTACTGTATCTCTTAAGGTGTCAGTTTTCTTTGGAAGAATGCAGCTCCAGAAACCCTATATATTCCAGCAGCCTAACTGTGTGCAGTGTGTGTGCTGTTATTGTCTATATTTGTGTATCACTGCTGGCTGTAAATCAGTTTGTCCCTCAGTGATCATAAAGGCACCTCCACAGATTGTTGAAGGGTTCATCCCTCTGAACGGCTTTGTGTTGATTTACAGAGACTCCTCCATCTCAACATATCACTATCAACATGTCCTGACCCTGAACACGTAGTTTATGAGCCCGACTATCAACTCGTTTTATAGTGTATGTCTTTGGTGACTCAGTTCATCGTTTTTTTTTTTACCTTAGTTTTGAGTGTTTTGGGTTTGGGTCTCAAAAATTCACAAATCAAGAGATCAGAAAAATAATCTTTTAGAAAAATTGGATGAAACAGTGTTTAACGGTCTATTTGAGGGTTTTTTGCATCCATCCATTTTCTGTAACCGCTTCATCCTCCACAGAGGGTCACAGGGGAGCCGGTGCCTATCTCCAGCAGTCAGGGGGCGAGAGGCGGGGGGGGGACACCCTGGACGGGTCGCCAGTCCATCGCAGGGCCACAGAGAGACAAAGGAGACAGATAACCAGTCACACACCCACTCACACCACAGTCACGTTTTTAGTCTGTGGGAGGAAGCTGGAGTACCCGGAGAGAACCCACACATGCATGGGGAGAACATGCAAACTCCACACAGAGAGGCTGCAGAGCCGGGACGCAAACCCACAACCTCCTTGCTGCAAGGCAACAGTGCTAACCAACTGCGCCACCATGCAGGGTATTTTTTGTGTTCATTTTATCATCATTCTGGACTTTATTTGGGATGTTGTGAGGCTTTGAGCTTTATTGATCAGTTCTACTTTGTTTTTTATCATATAATTTGGTTTCTGTGTGTGTTTAGTTTTGTTACACTTAATTTTTTCCCTCAGTATTTAAAACCTCTGTTTTCTTTTTTGTTTTCTTTTATTCTTGCCATATTTCTGTCGTTTGTTCCAGCCTTGTGTTTATCTCTGCCAGGATGTTCTTTTAACTCATTTTTGGACTTGTTTTTCTGTTTTCTTTCTTTAATAAGGAAGTTCAAAGTCCCTTTTCTTTATTTGATGTTTTTGTTGAACCATTCATCCTCACTAAGAGAGCTGTGACATAAATTTAACAAAAACTCTCACGTTTCTCAGAAGATATTCTATTCTATCATCTATGTTTGACTGTACTTTAACAATTGATCACTTGCTAAATGAATAAAGTGCAACTTGAACATGAAAACACAGAAAATATTTGTGAACATATTTAATAAATAATGTAAATTGTTGCTGCCGTTAGATGAGGGATTAACATCTGAGTAATTGTCGTTTTCATCCTAATTAGGTTTGAGTAATTTGTTTTGCAGAATCTATCTGCAAAATATTCATAAAGAAATGCATTAAACAGAATATTGTATGAATGTAATAACGTTGTGGTAAGTTGTGCATTGGTTACTTTTAAGTTCTGACTTCAATCTGACAAAGAAAGGCTTTGAGGAGAAGAAGCCACTTGGCAGCGCGTGGCCTGCTCCAAAATGCCGTTTGATGGTTCAAGTGGTGGTGAAGGCGAATGCCAAGCCATGCAGTCTACTATCCAGTCTGCTTTTTGTGGTTGCCATAGAAACCCACAGTATAAAAACTCAAAGAAAAAAGCAGAATGCCTATGATCAGCGCAGCAGTGTGGGGGGAAGTCCTGCCAGGGTTACTCCCAAAGAGCCGTGCTGAAATACAAATGTATTTTCTTTTTTCCTTCAAACTCTGCAGGCCATGAAGCTCTCACTCTCACATTCCCTCATTTAACTAGTGGATGTAATCGTGTTCCTGTCTCATTAAATATGCATGTTTAATTTGTATCTGAGCTCATATTTCAGGAGGTGAAGGAGTTGCTGCCATGGGACTTAATTTACTAACGACGAGGGAAGAGATCAGAAACAAATCACAGCGTCAGTGGAAGCTGTGTTTCCTATGGAAACTTGATTTTGTTGAATCATTTACGTTAATGTGCATGCCATACTTAATGCAACAGGAGGGGGGTGCATCAAACTACTTGGTCCTGTTTGGATTTGGACTCCTACTAAAGAGTGTCAGCAGAAATCATTGAACTAAATTCAAATAGTACTAAAACTTGTCCAAATGTTCGAGTTTTAAAAGTTTAAACCCAGTTAAATTTTAATAGCTGCAGAGGAATAACTGTAAAAAAACAACATTTAAATGCTTTAAAAATATATCAGTTATTTTAATAATCCATGCTGTTCTGTGCAAAAAGTATTTTTCATTTTGAATGAGTTTATCAAGGTTTGTTTTTGCAACCTTCTTTTGCAAAAAATGCCCTAACAATGCTTTTAAACGAGCACATAATTCTAAATCTGTACACGATGGAAGGATTACAACCAAAGACTCCTTGAAATGAACATTTTTAGGTAAAGTGAGGTGAAGTGTCCATACAGGTGTATTCTCTGAAGTGCCGAATTATAGAAATTGTTTGGAAAAACTAGACACATACAATTTTCATTCATTTATAGCTAAAAAGTCAGTGAATTAATTGGCTGTTCAGACCTGTCAATCATTGACATTTGGAGAATTATTAAATGCAAAGTGTAAAAGAAGAAGTTTCCAAACTTGAAAGCAGCTAAAACAACATTAAAATCTGAGTATGGAACATATTTTCTTTGCAAAAACTGAAGCAATTTGTCTTCCCAGCTCTCAGATGGTTGCAGAATGTTGCTACAAGATGCAGTGATGCAACCCGGTGGTAAACAGGCCCCTAAACACACAGTACTGCAAAATCTTTATGAATAATAAAAATATACAATTTGTGGAAATAAAAATGGGTCAAGATCCTGGCCTATAAACCCAAATGTGAGAAAAATAAGAACCCTCCAAGTAAGTTTGAGCCTGTTAGAAGCTTTCCAGTCAGACTCGCGTCTGTCCAGTGCTGGTTCAGCCTTTTCAGAATCACTCATTTCTGTGAGCTACTACCCCTTTGCCTCTATGATAATCACTGTGTCCCACATGGAGGCTCATCACATCTGCTCTCCTCTTTCATATCCCTTCTCTGATAGAAAGGTTGTGTGTTTGAAACCCACTGAACCATAGAAGCCTCCCTTAGCCTCCCTGCAGCTGCTGGAGTCGTTCTCAGGCCAGCAGAGAAGGTGTGCACAGATAAGAGGTCTTTATCAAGGCCCCTGAGGGAAGCAGGTTAAGTTTAAGGTGAAGGTTTGACATGGCAACTTGTCTCCTTGCTTTGGCTGCACCCTCCCTCCTCCTGCACCTCCTGATGTGAGGCTCAGGCTCAGTCCCCGATCTCCATGTCCCTGGGCTCATTCTTGACGGCCCCCACTGCTCCAGCTTTAATGAGAAAGATGAAAGAGGTGCAGGCTGGGAGAATACCCAGCCCTCCTCCTCTTCCTCTGCTCGTACCAGCCGATTCACTTTGCTCCTCATCCTCGCCCACCCTCATGCTCTCTGGCCCTCCAGCACTACCTCATCCAACACTTTCTGCTGGAGTGGGGGAAGTTCTACTGTAATAAATTGGGACTGAAGCTGGTTTCTATTTTAAATTTTTCAGGTATTATTCCTTCTGATCTCCTGTACAAAATTTCTTCTCATTCTTTATGTCCTGTGTTCTGCTTTGTAGCTCCACTATTATTAAATCATAAAACCCATGAAGTGCATCCTTTCTTTAAAGCTTTTTAAAACAAGATCCAGTGTTGTCAGCTACATTTTCACACTGATGATGATGGGGGTTCAAGAGGAGTTTATTACTCTTATCATGCAGCTACACATCTGCTTGCAAAAGATCAATCTTTGTGTTGTAAGAGACAAGATCTGAATTTCATAAGTTATTTGGACTTTGTCTCAGTTACAAGTCAGGCCTGGTTAGCAACTTCAGGAAACTGCGGCACTTGTTTTGAAACTGCACCTGAACAGCAGTTCCTTCAGTTTAACACCTCATCATAGTTCAGTTCAGCAAAGCAGGAGATGAAGTGTAAAATCAGCAGGTAATATAATCCATCTCACAAAGGAGTCACAGATTTCAATAAAAAATTGATTTTAAATAAAGTTTGTTTCAGAAAATTAAAGATAAACAACTTTTAGGAGATGATTTCTTTTATTTCCTCATAACCTGCAAGATTTAAAGCAAACCATCCTTTTTCAGCAGTAATAGTTCAATGTCTCCACCTTGTGGCCAATTTATGTACTGCAACTTGCAAATGCATCCATTGCAGATCAGAGCAAACAATTTTAACTGCTCTAAATTTTATCAGATGCATGTTGGGTTAAGATTTGTGAAGAACAAATAACAGTGATGTATTTATTGCAGGAATCTAAATCTGCTTACTTCAGTATTGATAAAGTTGTGCGAAAATGTAACAGTCAAAAAAAAAAGTTGATTTCAAAAGTGTTTTATTCAGCAGAGACAGAGCAGCTCCTGAGCAACAAATCACAGATCTTAAAGAAATATGATCCAAGTAACATCTTTAATCAGTAACACATTCTATGTAGGTTCCTGAAACAGACACACAATCACAATGAAACAGCTCGATAGAGGTGAGGCCAAAACCTGGTCGATTTTTATAACAATAAATGTAAATATTTAGCTTATTTGATCAGTGTTCAAACAAAGATTACAAAAAGAAGGATTTGAAATCAAAAGGACATTTATGAGTGCAGATAACTGGTCCACAGGGACAGCAATAGTGACGAAAAATACAACAACAAAAAAACCCTCATTAAATCTTTTAACTTTTCCTATTCTGTAAACAAGAGGCCTTTTTGGTGATTTGTCTTGCTGGTTATTCGGTGTCACATGCTTTTGGACTTGTCCTGGTTGTTTATGTATTTCTGGTAAACAACTCTCAGTGTGGTGAACAAGTTTCCCATGAAGAGCACCATGTAAGAGCAGCCGCACATCAAAACCTAGACGATGAAATATAAAGGCATAAAGAACTTTAAAACGCTGATTACCTGGCTGGAAACGAGCTTTAAATTTAATATTTTCTTTACTTAATCAGAATTTATTTCTGTGCTAGTTTGTACACATTTGCCTGCCTTTCTCTGTGTACTCAGTTGCAGAGGCCAAAATGTTTGCACATGTGGAGTGCTCTTCATAATAATGTTATCTAAGCAAATACTCAAGTTACTGATGAGATAATAATTTGGTTCTCTGAGGAACTAACCTGCCACTCTTTGCATTCTGGGAGCTGAAACATCTTGAAGAGTGTTATGCTGTTGTAAAGCTGCCAGAACTGTAATAAAGTGAAAGCAAACAGTCAAAAATTGTACTAAAGAGACAACTTCTCTAATTTTACATTTTTTAACTGTAAATTAAACCAAAATTAATTAGATTGTTTATAGAAATATTAAAAAGTTTAATTAAAAGAGAAGGTACAGAACATACGTGACCAAAGAACAGGAACGGAAGCAGGAAGGTCAGGCCTCTCCACATCCAGGACTGGAATCCCTCTAAACAGTAAAGAGAAAAAACGAATCACTGAGATGATATTAAACCATTTATTGTGATTATTCTTTTATAATTTAATTAGTTTTACAGTCCTGTGTAAGTGTATCATCATTGTAATTCAACCCCTGAAGAAAAGTCATGCACCAACATGATGTTGTTGCACCACTTTAAGCACTGATTACAACATGCTCTGTGTGTGTGTGTGCGTGCTTCTAAAAACTTACAGCCTGCAATGTCCCAACTTTGTTTCAAGTCAAAGTTGATTTTCTTTTTGCCCAAATTCTTTTTGATGATGAGATAATCAAACTACTGCTTAGGACCTTCAGCTTATTCATACTGGGTTTAACGTCTGGACTGCAGACACTAATTCATGCTCTTTTCTATCTGAGCCATGTGGATTTTGTATTTTTACCTTGCTAAAATATGTTAAACTCAGCAGTACTTTTCTAATGCGAGACCTCTATCTAATTACATAATGAACTCAAGAAGGTGGATTTTATTTTCAGTCAAAGAGAGAAAATGTTAAGTTTCAAATTTATTACATGTCAACCAGCTGGTAGCAGGGATTTCCCAGACAAATGCGATTAACTCATGACACTCCAGGGTTTTTTATTTATTTATTTGTTTGTTTTGTTTTTGTGCTATATGGCTGAAAGTAAACAGAACGTTTGAATGATAAGCTGCTGCTGAACTCACCGACTGTCAGGTCCATGTTATGTCTTTCTCCCAGCGCTCTGAGTCTGTACAAACAGCCACTCTGGTAGTAGTACTGGAGGAACTGGACAAAGCCTAAAAAAACAGAAAAATGAGGAACACGAACAAAAGAAGCACCTGCATCACTTCACTGTTGGCCAACATGTTATTTACAATGATTTGTGTTATGAATAACAGTTTATAAAGGGATCTTAGCCAGAGATTAGGGAGATTTAAACAGTCAAAGAGATCAATTTTACTGTAAAATACAACTTCCTAAAATCTGTTTAGTATATGAAATGCTCTTTTTAAAATCCTGTAAATGTATCTACTATAAAATATGGGATACTTTTACATTCCCTGACCACAAAAGGGTCTTAAAACTTAAAAGTAACCAAAACAATTCCAAGATGTGGGGTACTGACGACTGATTCACATAACATATAACTCAGTTTTGTGGGGAAAAATCTTTTTGGTAATAACTTTGTGTTCACACAATCAAAGTCTACGAAGAGGGATCACAAGTACATGTTGCTTCATGTGAAAGAGGACAAAAGCCAAATCACTAACACACAATAAAAGCCTTTAGTGAGGGAATCGGCGACAGGGTGAATCTCTTACTTTGGTAAAGGTTGTAGGACAAAAACTGGTTCCTAAACATCTGATAGAGAGCGCCATCAGGCCTGAGAACAAAAATAACACCAGGTCAGATTGGAACTCACATTGAAGAATATGGTTTCAACACCAGTCAATAAGTGTGTTTTTATTATATCTTATAAAACTTGTGAATGTGTAAAAGCAGAAGCAGGTCTCACCAAGTGAGCATGACTCCTGACAGGAAGGTTGACACGTAGTGGTGGAAAACCCACCAACCTTTGATCCTGAAACGATACCGTCAACAGGATTATGAGATCACAAGTTCTGCTAAACAAATCAGGTTCTGGTGCTTTACAAAGTATAGATGTTTTAGAAAATTACAATGATTTCATAAAACAACAGAGAATGTGGAAGATACACAACCTCACACTTACAAAAATCCTCAAGGAGATTTCTATGAATATGAACCACAAGCTTCTTTAAAACATATTGAGGAAGCCTGACACATGATCTACATGAGATGAAGTAAAACTACCACACCTTGAGCCGTTGCTGATGAGGATACTCTCCCGGATGGTGAGTGTGCAGTAATACCACACCAAAAGGAAATTGAACAGAGCGTCCAGAACTCTGAAACAAGAGCAGAAATGCTCATACATTTCTGAATTCAAATGCTACAGAATCCTTCACACAAATTATCAGCATGCATGCAAAAGTGTCACATTTATCTTTAGAAGCCGTTTAGAAAAATAAAAACTAACCCTAACCATCTGATGCTGTATTCATTTACTTATACTTAGATGTGTATTTATTCAGGATTTAAAATGTCTGTACAGCTTTAGCCAACATAAGCACTGTGTTGTGAAACTGTACCTGTAGCTGAACAAAAAGCGACACGTGAAGGAAAACACAAAGAGGATGACAGTGAGGACCAGTTTAAACTTCTCGTATTCATCTTTGTATGCAAACCTTTGTGGCAAAACAGAGAAGATTGTTAATGTGGCAGTGATGCAAACACACAATGACAAATGTTTTCTGTCAGCAGGAAATTCAGCCCCAAAGTGACTTACTTTGCCTGCTTGTTCAGGAGTGTTACGTTGACGTTTCCTAAAACAAGACTGAGGTATAACCTAAACAGGAGGAAGCAACTGTCAACCACACAGGTTAAATTGTAAACATCTTAAATTAAAATTCCTAAAATAGAACATACCCATTCTTCTTTGGAAGAAAAGATTCCATCTCAAAGAATGCGTTTGCTTTATCTTTGATGGACTCTTCGATTTCAGCAATGGAATTCATCTCTTCTGGGCTTAGTTTTGATTCTCGGTTGTATTCTTTGCATCTAAAGTGTGGGGGTAAGTGATATAATTACATCCTAATACAAGGATTTTAATTACTATCAAGAATTGCAGTCAGTCATACATTTCTTCATTAATTTTTCTATGTTATTAAAATTAAACTGAATGAATTATAACCGGCTTCCAACTCACCAACTTGTCTTGATAGCCAATAAGTTGTAATAGCGTTTACAGAGTGTTGTTAAATGAATAAATTATGCAGAGAAGTAAATAAGTCCGTCAATGAAATAATTATCAATACTTACTCCTTTAATGACAAAGTGAGCTCTTTCAGTTTCTTCCTCTGACGTGCAATAGCGCTTGAGCAGCCGTCCTGGAGTTTGGTCACTTCTTCTAGCTTTTGTTTATACAGACGATGTGTGTCCTGAAAGCAAATGTAGAAACAAGAATGAATATAAAGTTTTGATAATGTACTTTTAAAGCTTGCAAGATTGGAATAAAGAATGGTACACAACAATAATGGTACTGCTTTAATTAAAGTACTTCAGTCACTTTGTTTATGGCAAATGGAAGCATTATTACACTGATTTTGTAAGATCGAAACAAATGCATAAAAATTGATACAAGAGAACATGTTGTGTCTTGAATACATTTCAGAGTCACGGGAGAAAGTATTGTACTTTTATCAGCAAGTTTAGGTCCCTCAAAAAACCTTATGTCATGTTAAATACAGCAGATATGTTTTGAACCAACAAAAGCATCCCAACAACCTGAGCGTCGTCCTGAAACAAACTGGTGTTTTTGTGTGCTGTCCACACAAAATACAAGTTTTAATTCCTCTATTTATTGTTTACCCTTAGCTGTCACAATTTAATTATCTCTAGCTGCTGAGGGTGGATGACATGATCGCCAGTCTTCCTTCCAACACCGACCGACTGTTAGCTTAACCGGACAGTGAGTATTAGCCTTAAGCTAACTATATAAACTGGTAAGTTTACCTGAATTTGCTGGTAGTCTTTCTCTAAATCGTCCCATTCCCGCAAGCACTCGGATATATTTGTTGGATTAAACAACATATTTAATGTACCGTTTAGAAACCTTGAGTTGAGAAATAACCGAGACCCACTGTGCAACAGCTGTAGCGCCGTAGGTGTTAAAGTCAGAAAAACAAGAGTGAGACTTCCTGTTTGTGTCTTCAAAATAAAAGCCGCGAATTGATTTAAAGAGATTTGCCTGACTGGAAAACGCTTCTTTGATACTAATTTTGAAAATACTGTGAACACTGCTTATAGAAAAGTCAAATGTTTTAAATGTGATGCTATTTGGTATGTACGGAGGACGGGTCTTTTTTTAGATCTTATTTTAAAAAGTTTGTTATTTTATTTTTAAATTGTACTTGTACTTGGAGGTAACGTCAGTGCGCCGTCTTTGTGCTACTGTCCAATCAGACACCGCGCTCGTGAAACGTCAACTCGTTTCAGCCAATCAGATCTGACACGTTTTGAAAGCTTTTGCCACCCATCACAGAAACAAATCGAGTTTTCCCTTACAATTCCTTATTAGGAGAGTTAAATCACAGAACCCAAGACAACTGCATAAACTATGTTTTTAGATTTTATTATTACTGCAGTGTTTACTATTTCCACAAATAGTTTTAACTAGTTTACATAAATGCCAAATAAAGACTGATCTGACACAAAGGGAATTAAATAAAGTAAAACCAAAGTGGTCCAACTGTACGAAGTAAGTGCCTAAAAAAGCTGACAACTATGACATTATACAAAATATAGTGTTTATTTATTTCCAAAAGCTTAGAAAAAGATGACAAATCTTCTTGCATTAATAGGGAAGTCTTTATTCTCTGAGGTGAACAAAATTTGGCAACAACATTGTCTCTTTTGTTGCTTCTGTTGTTAAAACAGAGCGCTAGACAAATCAGTCACTTTCCTCCCCATGATGTGAAGCTCCCAATCAGACAGCTGCTCCACAAACCCTGTGTTAGGCCTCATAGTGGATTTACAGTTGAGCATGTATCTCCACGCCTCCTGAAAAAAAGAAGAAAGGTTTTGTGTTTTAATTTTTTTCCCATTTATGAATTCTTGTTTTTTTATTTTCTTGAATATTGTAAATAACATAATGTTGTTTTTTATTCACATGTTTTCCTAATTCTGGTATAAAATAATATTAATGTTTTGAGTCTGATGTCACTTTTGGCAGAAGTAAGATAATTTTTTTAAGTGCATACGGGAGTTAACAACTTTAACTTGCCTCCAGTGTGTATTTGAAGTGAAACATGAGGAAGGCAATGGCCACAGCACTGCAGCGGCTTCTGCCCTGTCTGGAGACTATCAGGACACGAGATCTAACACTAATATGTGTATCTGAAAATAAGAGATAGATCAGTAATAATAATAAGACAAATAGATTAATCACACCATAAAATGTATACTAAAAGTGGATCAAATACATTTATCATTAAATTTTCAAAATGTGCTTAATTTTGAGTTTGTTAAACAAAGAGATTATATATGTTTTGTTAGATGGAAGTAAGTGCAATATTTATTTACCAATAAAACTGCAAATCTCTTGGAAACATGAATATAAATCAGACTCCACAGAGTTGTCCACAGGGATGTTGAGGATGGTCTGGTTCCTACTTTCAGACCTGGATTTAGAGAATGTATTAAAACTGTTGTGCAGAAAAAGTTAGACATCTGCTCAGATATTTTATCATCAGATCCTGCCTTACTGTGGGGAGTCATTCTGTGTAAATTGGGAGATGTTGATGACAGCATTGATTTTTAGGTCCTTGAGGGTGCTCATGTCCTGGCTTTGAATCTGATCACCCATGAACAGATGTCCAGGTACAATCTCCACAGGGTAAATCTTCAGGTTTTCAAGCTCCTATGATGAGTACAGAATTGTACTTTAGTGTATCTTTAAGCAGTTGGATGAGCCTTTGATTATTTTATCAACACAAAAAATATATATGTTTTCTGTCCTTATTTTTTGTCCTGATTGCATGACCATTTCATCTGTACAGTTTGCATTGGGGGGAAAATGACGTAGCTATTTTCATAATATCTTCATAAGTATAGACTCAATATGATTGGTCAATAAAGCTGAATATTTTGCACCTAAAACACTGCATTGAAGATCACAAATGAATAAATTTTCATGTTGCTCAAATAATGTTCAGGAGTAATAACAACATGCTGTGTTCAGAAGATGTTTTAAATCAGAGTGATTCATCAGGAAACTGTATTTTAAAAATGTAAGTATCAGAACTAATTAGTGTGACAGTTACAGGATTGAATCCATGGAATTATTTTATTGATGAATTTAAAACATTTAGATTTCTACATATACTCAAATTAACATTTAAGACAAAAAAAATCATAAATTTCTATAAAGGTGAGTGAGTTTTAAATATTTGCTTTAATTGTATATATTTAGCACATGGAATGTGATATGTGATAAGTCCCCCCTCTCTTCTCTTGGTTTTTTCCTTCTCTCTAGTAATAAATTCAGTAGTGTGAAAAAGTGTTTGCCCTCTTCCTGATTTTATCTTTTTGTATGTTTATGACCCTTTAATGTTTCAGATCATCAAAGAAATTTAAATATTAGATAAAGATAACATGAGTAAACACAAAGTTTCTAAATGAAAGTGTTTATTATTAAGGGAGGGGAAAAAATCCAAACCTACATGACCCTGTGTGAAAAAGTGATCCCCCTCTAAACCTCATAACTGGTTGGGCCACCTTTAGCAGCTGCATGCAGGTACTTGCAAGAACGGGCAATGAGTTTTTTACAAGCTGTGGAGGAATTTTCTTCAAATTTAAAGAGGAAAAATATAATTTCTGAATGACTGAAAAAACAACAACAGTGTGTGTGTTTGTTTTGCTTTACCATGTTGGTGTAAAGGATCTTCTCAGTTCTTAAAAAAGGGTAAAGAGAGGAGAACCTCTGAAAGCCTCCCTTCAATATGTGAACTGGATGGAGGCTGAATTTGGCCACAACCTGGGCACAGTCAACTGCCCTGCCTACGATCACAGACGGACGACAACAAGTGGCTGTCAAGAAAAATGTACATGATGACATATGAGATGACTTCTGATACGAAACACACCTTGTTCCTGTAAACAGCTTGTGTTGCTGTCGTAGACCACAATGCGCTGCATGGTGTCAATCTCCAAAGCCTCTGGCAAGAGGAACGTTCCATTTAAATCCTGGAAAGATTTATTCAGAATATCTTGATATAAATGAATGCATTTTATTTATTTATTTTATTCAAATTAATGAAGACATACACGTTTTTCTAATTATGGTGATTTTTCATTTAAATCACAAAACTTTGTAATTTAAGAGACTCATACAATTAAAATGTATTTCTTAGTTGCACTTAAGTTCATTTATTTTATGACACATATAATAGTTAAAAGCATCTGTTAACATACAGTAAGTATAAATCACCTATATTCGCTATGATTTTGAACTTGAAGGCATTGCAACAAAAAATAGAAAAAAATGTCAAATTATCCATAAAAGTGACTCAAAGTTTATGCAAAGTTTTATTTGTCCAACACTTTACATATACAAAAGTTCTAAATTCATACTACAGTTGACTATTTTCCTTTAGACACCTTGAAGAAAACTGGATCAATTTCAAAATTTTAATTTAAAAACTTGAAAATTAAAATTCGGCCTAGAAAATTCAGTGAATAACAGTCTATAAGCAATAACCTTCATGTGTGATTTATTTATTTTCTACAGCATTGTATGAATCTCAAACATATGTTAGTATTCATACCATTTTTACATTTTTAGCTGTTACAATGTGGCTTGTGTAGAAGTCTTGGATTTCACGGGAATCTAAGAAAGGGAACATAGTTTAGAAATGTACCTTAAGTTTATTTTTAATAACTCAGTGCTAACAAAAAAAGCTCACAGGAATCAAATGTAGACAAAACTCCAACCAGTCTCTTACCAATCAAGCAGAGGTAGTTGATCTCTGCCAGCCTTGGCACACAGCGGCGCTGGTTAAGGAGGTTGTAGAGCTCAAAAGGCTCACACATGCTAATTGCTGCCATCATAGGAAAAAGGCTAAAATGACAATTATACCAAAATAAAAATCAAGAAGACATAAAACATAAAATATGGTTGACAAGCTGAGCATCTGTAAGTGAACAATCTGTCTGGAGTGAGAACACTTTTTGTTTGGCTGGGATGTGTTGCTAGGCAACACTGGGTTCAATCTCATTGGTGGTTGGAGATGATTCTGACTTAAAGTCACAACAGTCCATTTCCTAGTCATGCAAAGGACGTGTTTATTAAAAAGTAGATAAAAAATTGAAATGTCAGATTTATATTTTTTATAATAAAATAACATTTCTGTTTTGTTGTTAAAAAAAACTTTTAGAGCGTATTTGTTTCTTGACGAAAAATATCAGTTCAGACATAAGTTTTGGTTTTATTTCAAAGCCCAAGTCAAACGTGTCATTACAAAACATAGAGTATACTCTGCATGTCACCCGTCACCAAGTGGTAAGGCGCCTCACAGTCGAAGGACAAATAGTTTTGCAATATGCAAGAAATCGGATCGTACTAGCGGGTGTAGGAGATGCTTTTGCGTGGGTCACGTGTCACCAGTTGTGGTGGATTTATTTATTTATTTACCTGTGAGGTGGTGTTGGGGAAGTCTTATTTTTCAGGACATACTTTTCTACAATATTTCACCACGTGGTTAATAGTCAGACTGGTTAAATTGTGACTCTTTTTTTTTTTTTTTTACCCCGTGTCCTGTCCGGCTGTGGAGCAAACAGAATAATGTCTGAGTGCCAAAAACAAGCCCAACAGTGTTGCTGTTTCAGGTGAGAGGTTACAGCCACTGCTATAAAACTCCTCCTGATTTTTGTTTAAATATAACCCCCAAAATCTTTATTAGAATGTTTTTATGGTTGATTGGACACGGAGCCTGAAAGTGAAGGGAAGGGTACAGAAAGAGGGATGGGGGAGAAAGTAAACAGAAAAAGAAGAGAACAAGAGACGTGAAGAGTCCACTTCTAGACCTGCAAATAAAGCACAAACAAACAAACAAGCAAACAAAACAGGGAGAAAGATACAACAGCAACAAACAGCATATGAATACACAACAGTTGTGATATTCTTCAAATGTATACATATACACCAGTTCAAGAGAGTTCAGTGTCAACCACAGCCCCAGTCAATGTGTCTGAAAACACCTGAGTCCGTCCTTATGTGAGCACCTTGTGATCACCTGTGTGTGTATATGCGCGCTTGTTTATGTAAGGTTTCTCTATTGAAACATTCAATAATAAGTTCGAGGAGCCACAGACCCGTCCCCAAGGCCCACGGAGGACGCGGAGGAGGTCCAGGCCCCAGACGTCCAGAGGCCACCCAGGGCACGGACACCCCAGGGAGACCGCCATCAGGGCAGTCGCTAAACTCTCCCCCAGAGGGCGCAGAGGCTCACCCCACGTGGGCCCCCCGGCAGTCGCCGCGCTAGAGCCCCTGGGGGGTCGCGGCTAGGAGCTCACAGGCACCGCCTGCAGCCGGCCATCCAGGGTAGATCTAGCCGGAACCAGAGACCCGAGACCCAGGAGCGAACCAGCCCCAGCAGAGGCCCGACCACCCCCGGGGGCCCAGATCAGCCACAGGAAGAAGAGCAGGCAGATGCCCCCAGCACCCAGACCGAGACCCCGAGACACCCCAGCACGCCACTGGAGAAAGGCACCACCAATGCCGAGGCGCAGCCAGGGAGGATAGTCTCTGCTGAGGAGGGTCTAGCATGTCACAGAGAGAGGGGGGGGGGGGGACGAAACCTGACAGAAAAACAGTCACACACAGACACAATCACTCTCCCTCCCTCGTGCGTGCACACACACATTCCTGCAAACATACCAAGACACACAATAGACGCTATACACCCACTCCCGCTCCCCATGCACACTCTATGTTCAGGACCAGGGACCAGCGCCCTAAGGGTGAAGCCGGCCCTGAGATCCAGAAGATGGTCCCTCCCTTACTGAAGTGGAGATAAGCAGACCACCGCGCACCCCGCCGCAGCCGAGCAGCCCCCCCACCGCAGACCCCAACCAGACGGCCCGCTCCACTCCAGGCCCCAGGCAGCAAGCAGAGAACAGGGGTGTGTTAAGACCCCAAGTCTCCCCCCACCTGCTCCAATGTGGTGTTGATGCGTGTTGTAGTAAGATGCTTTTAAAAAGAGTGGGGGGCGGCCCGCCATCCCCCGCCCTGGATCCTAAGTGTCTAAACGCGTGGAGATGGGTAATGACACCGGAGGAGAGGTTAGCCAGCTAGACCTCCCTCCCGCCGGGTATTACTGGGTGTAATTCCTCCAAAGACCCTAGATGCATAATGTAAGAATGGCTGGGGTGGAAGTGTTTAAATTGTGCAATAAAATTGGGCCACAGGACTGCAGAGATGGTGTTCCACACCCATGACGTACCCGTGACTCAAAGCCCTGTGTGTGTGGTGACGTGACGGAGCAGAGGGAGGGAAAAATCCGGGGATGGGGAGGCAAGACTGGGGGGACAAGCCCTCCCAGGGGGCCAGCTCCCCCGCTGGCCCCAGTAAGCACCCCCGTTCCCCAAAACCACCCAGGGCAGGGAGATCGCCGGCCCACCCATCCAGGTCCACAGCAGGAGCCCCACACAGCGCCACGGAGCCCACGGAGTCCCCCACCCCCACCCCAGCAGGGTAACTATACCTCCCTCGATCACGCACATAGTAACTACAAACTTACATAGGACATAGACACCCAGGCAAAGCCGCCCCCCCCCACACCCAAGACTCCTCCCCCCCAGCGCAGATGACAACTTATTTTTCAGGACATACTTTTCTACAATATTTCACCACGTGGTTAATAGTCAGACTAGTTAAACTGTGACTCTCACTGAAACCATCACTCCTCCCAGGCTGTTGTTATACCTGGTAACTATGGCCATAAAGTAGGTAGTGATGTCATCTTGGAGACCTACCCGCTCCTCAAAACTGTTTAGTGTGGTATCTGGCCAGTATATCAATGGCAAAAACAACAGGTTATGCATGGCTGTGCTGACCTAGGACACAGAACTTACCAGCGTCCAACCTTCAATAGCTCAGTTGGTAGAGCGGAGGACTGTAGAGGTGATCAGTAGGCATCCTTAGGTCGCTGGTTCAAATCTGGCTCGAAGGACAACTTTTAAAGGCGTTCATTCATTCATATTATTACAATTGTTTCCACATTAGCTTTGTTTGTTTCACCAAGTTAATCCTTGCCTTGTGACACCTCCTAAAGCCAGTAGCTGTGATTGTGCTGTCAATGCAGCAAATCCAGGTCACAGCAAAATGATAATGTATTGTATTTGGAGATGATCTTTCTCTTAAACCAATCTTGGAAATGTTTCCAAAAGGTAATTTAGCTTGATATTCTGAGCTTTTGGAGAACTCCCTACTTATACATTTCTGATGACATTTATTTGAAAAACATTGTTTGCACAACAAGCATCAAAACCAAATAAAATGTGTGCATTGTAACCTTCTCTGTAACCAAACTCTAATGTTCTGTGATGTGATGTAGACCAGGTTAAAAATGTGCATCTTTTTAGACAGATAATGGTTATCTCTCAAAGTGTACGTATATAATCTTAGAATCCCATTTGGTATGTTTGTTCATAATTTCTTTGCACCTGTGTGTTTAGAATATGTTCAGGTTAACAATAAACTAATGTAGTGTGTATCAACTGCACAAACAACAGGGTATGCATGGCTGTGCCGACCTTCATAGGACACAGAACAAGTCAGTGACCACCCTTCGATAGCTCAGTTGGTAGAGTGGAGGACTGTAGAGGCAATCAATAGGCATCCTTAGGTCGCTGGTTCAAATCCGGCTTGAAGGACATGTTTTAAAGCTATTCATTGTGGCTTTCGTTCATTTGTAATATGGTTAATCTTTCCACATTGGCTTTGTTTGTATAACTAAGTTAATTCTTGCCTGTGTGACCCTTCCTTCAGCAGAGAGCCGTGATTTTTTGTAGTGATTAGTACTCTGTGTTGTGGCTGCAGTGACCCTTGTTCAGATCTGGGTCACAGCAAGAATAACATGCCCTGTGTTTGGAATTGTTCTTTCTTTTCTATAAAGTTCTCTTGGAATTGTTTCCTAACTGTGATTTAGCCTGAAATTCAGATCTCTTGGAAAACACCCTACCTATAAAACTCTGACATTTATTTGAAAAAAAATTGCTTGCACAACAAATATCAATAAATAAATAAAAAAAAGTGAGTTTTAACCTTCTCTGTGACTAAACTGTAATGTCCTGTGATGTGATGTTGACCACTTTAAAAATGTGCATCTTTTTATAAAGTTGATGATAATCTCTCATAATCTTAGAATCCCATTTTAAGTTTGTTCATATTTTTTTTCACCTGTGGGTCTAGAATATATTCAGGTTACCAAAAAACTAGGGTACATGATATCAACAACACAAACAGGGTATACATGGCTGTGCTGACCTTCATAGGATACAGACCACACCAGTGACACCCTTCGATAGCTCAGTTGGTAGAGCGGAGGACTGTAGAGGCAATCAATAGGCATCCTTAGGTCGCTGGTTCAAATCCGGCTCGAAGGACATGTTTTAAAGCCGTTCATTCAATCAAAAATATGGTTATTGTTTGGCTTTGTTTGTTTAACCAAGTTATTTCTTGCCCATGTGACGCTGCCTGCAGCAGAGAGCCGTGATCATATAGTGATTAGTACTCTGTGTTGTGGGCGCAGCAACCCCGGTACAAATTCATATCACGGCAAGATGAAGTTCTGTATTTGGAAATTATCTTTATCTTCTAAAAACCAATCTCAGAAATGTTTCCAAAAGGTGATTTAGCTTGACATTCTGAGCTCTTGGACAACACTTATTTGAAAGACATTGCTTGCACAACAAGCATAAAAACCAAATAAAATGTGTGCATTATAACCTCTGTAACCAAACTCTAATGTCCTGTGTCTTTCAAAGTGTACGTAACATAACCTTAAAATCCCATTTGATATGTTTGTTCATAATTTCTTTGCACCTGTGTGTTTAGAATATATTCAGGTTAACAATAAACTAATCTAGTGTGTATCAACTGCACAAACAACAGGGTATGCATGGCTGTGCTGACCTTCATAGGACACAGGAAAAACCAGTGTGAACCCTTTGATAGTTTAGTTGGTAGAGTGGAGGACTGTAGAGGCAATCAATAGTCATCTGCAGTTTGCTGGTTCAAATCTGGCTTGAAGGATAAGTTTTGAAGCCATTCATTGTGGCTTTCTTTCATTCATAAAATGGCTAGTCATTATTATGCATTGGCTTTGTTTGTATCAACAAGTTAATTTTTGCTTGTCTGACACTCTAGAAGCAAGTACCCATGATCTTGTAGTGGTTATTTCATTGTTTTGTCGGCGACAACACTAATTGAATTTGAATTTCCTGAATTTCCCCACTGAGGGACAATAAAGGGCTTTTCTATTCTATTCTATTCTATTCTAAATGGTATGTGATGTCCTTATTCTAGAGCCAATACTTTTATAAAAATGTCAAGAATAATCCTTGGTAATCCCACATTTCATTGAAGACTGTATAAAATTTTTATTTCCATAGGCTACATTTCACATTACCAAGACAAAATTTTCCTTTACATCTAAAATACAAAATGTTACTGGTTCATAAATGACTTCAAAAACTTTCACCACCTCACACAATGTTACACGCAACTAAAGTGCATCACATGAGCATTTCCTTCAATGCCGATTCTGAAAGGTTCCTTTATGGACTGCTTTTTTTTTAGATTTAGAAATAGATTTTTTTCTTTTAAGCAGAAGTGCAGGTGTCAGGTATACCTAGGGAAGCAACGAGCTGGTGACTCAGCTGTCAGGGAAAGATGATTTGTATATGTGGGGGAAGTGGTGTAGGATGGTGGGTTGTCAAGTTCAGAAGGAGATCCAATACTGTTGCTGGATGAGTCATCTATAGAAGGTTCCTAAAAAAAAAAAGAAGAAATAAAACATCACTTGTACATAATCTCTCACTTTACTCCCAAAGACAGCTGATCTGTAATGTTTTTCAGTTTGTTTCAAATGTGTTGCATTTTTCTTAGTAGCTATCTATATAAGAATTCCTACAAAATCATTCAGAAACAAATCAGTTTTTATATTTGTAAACAGTTCAAGACATGAGCAAATAATATGTCCTGAGACACATAAAAGCTATTGAGATCTATTGAACTATTGAATAATAATTGATTTTTGATGATTTGCCATAAAAAGGCAAACCCTGGTTATGATAGTTAACTATACATATGCTAGACTCCAGAATGTTTTCAAATAGATGAATGAGAACCACTAATCAAATATAGCTAGCTTCAAATAATTTTACCTCAAGAGGATCATCTGAATATCTGAAGTTATAGGTTGAAAAACCAGAACATGAAAGCAGAGTGGTGAAGAAAGCGGTACCTTTTGCTGCAGGATGTAAAGTGAAGTTACTGCATTTATCCCATTATGTTCTGTCATTTTAGGAACCGTATCGTCTTAAATGAAACACAGTACATTAGACCATTAATAATATATACACAGCCTTATTTGATCTTAGACAAAATTGGTTCAAATAATAGTAAAAATCATTTTACCATTTTGATTGAGAGGTGTGTGACGGGAGTGACCATAAATCCTGGATAAAGGTTTTCTGGGTTTATTTTTAGGCCTAAGACAATCATAGAAACACATTTAGGTTTTCATATTTTGCCTCAGTTTTTTTTTTAACCACAAATTTAAGGCTTATTTAAAATTATATTAAATGATTATCTCACTTTTTGGAAGGAGTCCAACAGGCACACACCGTCACCAAGGTGATGAGGAGGAAGATTCCTCCAGTGGAAAGGATGATGTAGAGGGAACTTCTTCCTAGTGTGACACACAAAGCTAAAGTTAATAATTTGCATATAGAGATTCATTTTGGGGGGGGATATGTGTTTAAAAATGTCAGATTAGTCAAGGTGTATACTTCTGGAACAATACAACTTAGACAAGTAATAATTTGGTAGAAAATAACATTGTCATTTTTCATACTTTCCTCCAATGCTAGATGAAATGAACTAGTTTGAACTAAGGGAGAGTTATTCTGAATGAATATTTTGAATAAAAATCCTCAGAAAGTCCCCATCGTAAACTGTATACATGTAACTGATGTAAACAATTCTACAACAGGTATTAAAAGTTCTGTTTTAAATATCTTAAATATGACTGTTTCTTATGTTTCAACCATACTGAATGAAGATTGTTTTATCTTTCTGCTTCCTGTCGTTGTGTAATATTCCAGTTGCTTACTGTACACCGACAGTCTGACCGGCAGGCTCGTCACACTGCCCACAGGATTCTCCACTGTGCAGCTGTAGATGTCGTCGTCTGCCATCAGCACTCTAGTGATGGTCAGCAGCTTCTGATCAGGTGACAACACAAACCTCGTTTCATTGGTCAGGGGATTTCCACCTTTGAACCACCTGTAAGTGGTCCTGGTTCCGTTGTCATGGGAGCAGTTGAGGAGGAAGTTTTCACTGAGCTCCAGCACAGATGAAGACTCCATGTGGACATTCGGCCTGGATATGGGCTCTGGATAAAGGTGACACAGTAATTAATTAGTAATAAAAATAAAAGAAATAATGAACACAAGTTATTTTATAAATTAGAAAATACATTCACATTTTACTGAATAACAAATGATAAAACCTTTACTCAAAATGAAATTTAAAAAAAAGGGGGAAACTGTCTTGTGATTTTTAAGTATCTTATCATCAGTTTGAGACCATGAAGGCATCATTTTGGAATTCTAAATGCCACTGCAAGAAGACTCAATTCTAAATGACTTAATTATCCTTTGGCACAGATGCATGATTCTGAGTGAAATGATGTTCTAGGGTGTTCAAAAAGGAAGCTTCCTACCGTCCACAGTGAGCGTGATGCTGCTCTCTCCAGGAAATATATCGTCTGTGATCGAGATCTCTACATCATAAGTTCCATCATCAGAGAGCCTGAGGTTGTGGAGAAGCAGTGTCCCATTCTCAAATACCAGGATCCGGTCTCTGTACTCGGGCCTCAAGGTCCCAATGATGTCTGTTCCAATCGTCTGGACAACAGTAACAGACTTTTCCCTCTTGAGCTGCCACTTGATGACTGGCAAATCGAGGCTGAAGCTACTGTAGCGGACTGACAGAAGAGCTTCCCCTGCAACCACCCCTCGGATCAGAGAGTTAGGGAGCGTCATATTCACTGCCAGCACTTCAACTGTAGAGAAACAGAGAAAACGTCACAGAATCAGGTCTCCATTTTCAACCATTTACATCTTAGAGGAGCCACATTGACTTTGGAACTGAACAGTCATCTGATTCCACTCACAATGAGTGATCAAGAACCACTATCCTTCATGTTTTAGATGTTTTTGATATGAATCGATGGGTGATTAACAGGTTTCTGCAGAACATCAGGACACCATAAGCAGAATGATGGCCCTTGAGAATGCAATAACTCGTACTCATCATCCTTGACTGGTCCAGGTCACTAGACAGAAGGAAACACAGGCTGTCCTCTCCCTGGCCACCTCCACCAGGTCCTCTGGTGGGACCCCAAGGTGTTCCCGGGCCAGTTTAGAGATATAATCCCTTCAGCATGTCCTGGCTACATGCATTGTGCATAGGACAACAGACTAAAGCGAAAGCTTAACAATCCTCAAACTGGCATTCACAGTCTTAACACCAAACAAGAATGTTCTTGCACATCAGTATCTCATTGCCTTTAGTTATACTTTCCTGGCTAATTCCTCCAAAAGTCAAGTATATGTTTCCTTTTCATGTTGACATTCAGAATAAGGTAGCACTTTGCTATGTGCAGCAGCCTCTCCACCAGTGGACAGTAGGTCCCTTTGATTTGAGCCTCTATAAGTTTTGGATACGAGATATTGTTGCATGAGAACTCTGAAATACTTTATACAGGAGACAAAAATCCCACGTGATGCTTCTTTACAGCTAAATCTGCATTTTAACAAAAATTTATTTTAAGTTTTGCTACAGTTGTATTTCAGATTTAGCGACATCTTAAGGTAAATATGAAGATTGCAGCCAACTTGATGATGCCGGACTCTTCCTCCTTGACATAAAAGTTTATCAAAGCCTGATGTTAAAATTTGAAATGAAGACGCCTCACTGTGTCACTTCATGAGTTAGAGCCAGCTTTCATGGCAGATCCATGTTACCATGGTAACTGCTGTCCATCTCTGGGACGGGCCCACATAAAGGGACAAAAGTGAGCATTGTTTGTTCAAATTTCCCTCTTGGCAATTCATGAACAGAACACTAGGAGCAACCCAGAGTTGCAAGCTTTGCAGAAACAGAGCAGCTCAGTGACTCGGCTGCTAAACACAACAATGGCAGGACAATAACGACACACAACCACAGCTGAAAACATGTGAAAATGTTGGTTTTGGTCCAGCCTGTGGGGATGATTATTGTACTTACAAAGAGGAGGCACATCACTGTAAAAACACCCTCACAGCCTGATACAGTTCATTACATCAACATGAAAATACCACTTTTTGGAGGTTTAATGAGTTAGAGTAACACTGAATGAGCTCAAAACTGAAACAAAATGAATACCTGTGATAACAAACAATTTTGGGGTTTTCTTTGTATTTTTATAAGGATTTTTCTTCCTTTGTCTCTGCAAACTGGTAAATATCCTCTGACTCTTTCATCCGGCAGCACAACATTAGAATGATACAAAAAGTTACTTTTAAATTAATCTATTAAATCATTTCTAACTTTTTAAATAGAACTTGCATACCTTTAAAAAACATGCAAACAATTGCATAAAACCTCCGACTGAATCTTTCATGTACATTTTTAAGAGAAAACAAATTGCCTCACTTGTGCAGAGAATTTTAATTTGAATCGTCTTAGTACATGTTACTCACTTGAATTGAAGAAACTGAAGCATCCGAGCAATAAAAACTTGTAAACAGTTTTGACTTTTGTAGAAGTGTCCGTCTCTGGCTGCATCTTGGGTCAAAAGCTTTGTTTTTCTCCCAGACAGTCAGCATGATTTGTGTCTCTGGGCTGGACGGAGGACACAGTCGCTCATTCATGCCACGCTGGCACAGAGTACATGTTGTTCTCAAAGGCAACTGTAGAAACAAGACAAAAGTGTGTATGTGACTGGACATCCGTTATGTGGGTTTGGTTGAATGTGCATTTTTGCGATGGCAACATCTATTATCAATCCTTCCTTCATCGTCCTGTTAAAAGTCACAGTGGTGCTCATCTCCAGCAGTCACTGGTTGAACAATATTTGAGAATAAGTGTTGTTTTTAATAGATTTTATTGATAACTGGTTATTTATGCCAGCAAATGCAGAACCAGAGCAAATAAAATGATCCATCCATGCACTGTTCACCCTCCTTCATTCAGGCAGAAGGTCAAGCAGCCTCAAATCCCATAAGGCTGAGAAACAACTTCCTTCCTTCCTTGAGGCTGAGACTTGTGAACCCTGACATCTGCACTTTATGCTAATTAACATCTTTAGGTTATTTAAGCTGGTGTTGAATCATAATAAATGAATGAGTTTTAGATCTCATAAAAAGCTGGAATTATGCAATATTTTGTGTGACAACATAAAATCTGTAAAAGACCAAGAAGAATATTAAACCACAGAAAACTATAATATTCAAAAGATAAAACTACAAAATGCTCAAATAAAAGAATCCATTTACCCAGACGATTAGAACACAACACACACTTTGTGGACTAGATAGAGGCAAAGCTTTATTTAAGTTTCAGAGTGATAGAAGCTTTTCATCAACTACACAACACACACCGTAACTGCACCACACCACAACTCAGCGCCTAGGGGTGTAAGCACTACCACACAATGCCAACATTAGGTTATAACGACAACACATTATTAAAACACAAACCTGGCATTTGATCGTAGAGAACGCTTGGTACTGTGAGTTGGATTTGGCTAACTCTTAGAAGTTTACACTGGCATGAAAATTACAAAAAAACATCAGCATCCAGAGGAAAAAGGGATAACAACTAAAGATACGGACACAATCAATGTGGAGGTAGATGCACAATAAATAGAAATGACAATAAGTGAATAAAGCCATGAAAAAACAACTAGTTGCAGTAAATGGGGCAATTAGACAAAGATTTAAAGGAAAAATGGAGTGGTACAGATGTTTTAATATGACAAACAGCTGAAAACTGCTGAATTTTATAATATTTCAAAGTAAAATCTGTCATTAAAAGCTATTTAACTGCGTCTTTAATGGGTTTGTGTCCAGCTAACACTAGATTCATCATATTTAGTTAGGTTTTGCATTTAGAATGTTTAAATATATCTATTTAATCTGTGTTTATGTGCTTTATAACTGAAAAAAGGTGGAAAAAAACATTCAAAATATCAATTTTTTTTTTGTTTTAGATTACAACCAGAATGTGCTGAAGACATTAAGTTTTCTGGTTCATTACTTTTTTGCAGTTTTTAGATAAAACACACACAATGTAAACACCAAAACTTGAATTTTAACCAGTTACTTACAATTCATCCATCATCTGTTGTGTAACTTTTTAAAACTTTGCAATAATGACGCGTTTCACACAATTACAGCAAAATAAACGTGTTGTTGGCAACTATATGCTGCACAAATTTTGAGCGAACCCATTGAACGTGCTGTGTTTAAATCATGACAGGAATAAAAACAGACATCAGTAGCTTCAGGTTGCAACTGTTCTCACACATTGTTGGCAAAAAATAAACAAATCAACACTGGCATCATTCTGGAGGTACAGCTGAAGCCAGTGCCAGTATGAAAAACAAATCTTAAAAAAGTACAATAAACAAAGATGATGGCTTCATTAACTAAAACAGTTTCACCATCAGTCACAACATTAAGACACTGAGTTAAGGATGGAATGATCAACAAGGTTTTACTGAGAATAAACACATAAACAAGGAGTGTAATTAAAGTAATAAAGAATGCTTTTGACTGCCAGAATAAGAAAACCTTAACAAGGAGTTTTAACTATTTGATGACTTATAATAAGTCTGCATTGACTGATTTCTAGCTACTGATCTCTCAGTGGAGAAAATACACCCAACGTTTCAGATGATTTATTATCTGCCTGGATTTTTCTTGTGGCAGTCGGCTGCAGATAGAGGAAATGAAGAAACACTGAAGTCTGTTGCCAGGATGAAGGAGAGATGCTGTTGGGTCGGATGGAGCAGGTCAGTTCTTCAGAATGGAGTCGTACATCTGGTAGACGTACTGAGACACTTCAGGGGCCCGACACTTCAGAGACAGCTGGGAAAACAGAGCAATGGCAGGTTTTCACCAAATATGTTGTCAATTTAAACCACAGTTTCTAAAAAACAGCAACTTTTTTTTGCAAGTTTTGATTAATGTTATAGAATATTTAAGGGCTGATGAATCAATCTAGTAAGACAGTAATATTTTATAATTTTTACACAGAAAGAAACACTCCAAAAATGTTCTTTAAAAAAGCTAGCAAGGAGAACATTGTATAAGAAGTGTCCAATTAATATAGTAATACTTTGAAATGATTAGTTAATAAACTGAATGTGACAAGTGTGATCATTAAGCTTTTTTTCTAACTAATAAATTCAACATTTCTTGTTTTTATTATTTGTTTTCTGAATTCACAGATTCTCTTGTCTGTTTGGTGTTTTGTAACCATTCTAAGATCATATTTAAAGGTTTTGACAGCTGGTCAGATAAAACCATAGAGGACATGGTTCCATCTGTTCTATGAATATTAAGCTTTTTATTTTGAGCCCTCTAAAGGGTTAACTGCAGAAATCAATTATATTCTTTAGGACAGTCTGGTATTTGATCAAGTTAAGAAAGAAAGGACTGAGATGTGATTTTACAAGTTAGTCCTACAGAATGAAACTAAAAACAGGATTGTACCGTGTAATTGGGATTCCCAGGCTGAATGCGGAGCTCAGCCAGGATCCAGATGCCGTTGGTTAGCTTGAGGGACTGGTAGAGCATGTCCTGGCCTTCTACGTTTCTTTTGGCAATGGTGTAGATATTGTTATTCTGCAGCTTCCCTGACACAGTGTCTGTGAGAATCAAAAACACATCATGAAAACACTTCACCACATGATGCTATTATAGTATCAGACAACGAGAACCCAGATGAAACACACAGCAGGCTGTGATCACTACACATACTAACACCAACATGTGCATGAATTAATGCAGATTTCTACTGCTAAAGAGGAAGCTACCTCTATTGGGGGTTTAATAAACTCTATTTAGAACCTTTAGATTTCAGTAAAGATGGCAAAATATTCTATCTCAGGACGTTGTCAGTCACAGCAGGTGTTTGGTAACCAGAACACGGTGTGACAACTGTTTGCAGTTTCTACATGAGGAAAGGTTTGAGTGCTGAGAAGTTACAGGTAAAAGGAAAAGAAAGATCCAAAGAAAGGCATGTGGGTCAAAAGAGAAGACACAAAGAAAATGTAAGGTCTTTGATGGAGACGAAGAAAATGTGAAACATTATGCATGAGTGATTGATGCAAAGCAAGTACATTTTATTTATAAAGCACCTTCAAAAACACAAATCAAATTAAAAAACAAGTTATAAACAAAAATCACTGCACAAAAGATTGATTAACAAAGTTATCAGATGCTGTTTAAAAACACCCCAAAATCAGCCAAAATAGATCAATTTCCTGATTTATGATCTTAACTTTAATGCAATATAAATGCTTAAAATTCTCAGAGACTTGAATTTTTATGGGTATTTTTTAGCCATGAATAGTTTATCTAGATAATTACTGCAAAACACTTATTTTTGACAAAACAAACTCCAATTTTACTCGTTCGCCAGAGTTTTCCATTTTTGTTTGTGATTCGTTTCCTTGAACAAGTTGCCTACCTGCGTTTAGGTGGCATTCTTTTATCTGGTACTGAAGCTCATTCTCATTGGGGATGTCTTTCCAGGTAGCCAGGAACACCTGTCGCTCTACAGAAAATAACACACATTTATAAAGTTAAATGTTTAATACGTACTGGATAGTTTAGAAATATGAAATCAGTCTTTTAACATGACACAAACAGCATAAATATAATTGATCTTTAGAATAAGGTTTTCAGTTCCTTTTAAAATAAAAAGTTAAATAAATACACAAATTAAATTAGCTGAACTCTCAATGATGTGACGATTCTAAGAATTAAATATTCATTTATTACAGTTTATCTGGCATCGTCAGCTATTCACTATAGTACTAATGGATTTAAATGTTTAATGTGGTTTTCATACCCATTTTTCCATCCTCAACAAAGAATATGTTCAGAGGGATGAGCACACTGAAGTAGAACACATCGATGTTGTTCTTTACAGCCACCTGTAAACAAGTAAACAACATGTTCAAGTCCCAGCAAAATGACAATTATGTACTCACAAGAAGAGGTTGAGAACTCTTGCAAACGTCTTGAGATATTTTGAAAACTCTCACAACCTGTCAGCAGCAGTTGCTGCTTTTGTTTTTCTTTTTTAACCAAGAATTTACAATATCGCCACCAGTCTCAACTGATACACTGCATTAAACTCATATTTAACAAGGTTTAGTTACATCCTCTGGCTAACTGCCTGCAGCTGAGAGTCAACGTGCTCATTGGCTGAAGGCTGTGTGGTCCAATGACCCAGCCACTCAACAGTCCTGAACTTTACCATTTGTACAAGTTTTATGTGTTTTGCTGCAATTGACTTGTGTGCTGTGAGCGCCTGCTTCTCTACCTGTAGATTATTGAGAGGATCCATCTTCATAACAGGCCCAATGGTGTTCAGAGGAAGAGAGGCCTCGATACTCTGATTGGGCATCAGAGGAGTGTGGATGTGAAGGGGACTGGTAGGGATCATCCCAAAACTACGAGGAGGAAAAAGCCAAATGTTAACACCTGTGTCATTCAGCTATAATCTAAAACCAGAGCAGCAGCTAGAAAAGAGTCCAATCATTCACCTGTTCTTGTTGAACTGGATGGCGAAGTCATTCATGTGTTGCAGGGCCTTGTTGGTAAAGGTCATATCCATGTACATGTGGCCCTGGCGGCGAGAGAAGGTCCCAGAGATCTCCAGTCCTTTTGCTTTAGCAGCAGGAAGCCAAACCTGTAAAAAGTACCACCTCAGTTACCTCCACAGGAACTATTTAAACATGTACTTTAGTAATGTTGTAGTTCTCTAGATGTTGGGATTAGGTTGTGTCTACTGACTGCTTTTTGGGCTATGTAGCCTCCAGTGGTGATGGCCATGCCTGTAGAGAGCTCAAACAAGTCGTTGAGGCCGCTGCTGACAGCTGGAGGTGCAGGTGTGGGCGATGGAGCAAAAGTACTGGGAACAGATGACGGAATGAAGTTTTGCCCCACCTAAACGAATCACACACACACATACACACTTTTTAAGATGCCCTTTTTGGAAGGAGCATCTCTGACAAGCTTGACAAAACTGAGCAATTATGCAGAAAAGCATTAGGTCATACAGAAGGAAGAATGTCAAGATTAGCAGCCAATAAGAAAAAAGAATACATAAATCAGACAGGTTAAGGAGAACTTCCTGTGTGATTCTCTGTGTTTTAGCCCATTTATCACAAAACTACTGGTTCTTCAAAATATGCAAAACCTTTAAAGTCAGAAGCCAAATTACTACAGCTCAGTAATTAGGTTTTTACTAAGGCAAATTATTAGTATGGACAATATATTCTATTGTGGACAATATCATAGTCATATAAAATAATAATTACAGATTAAATAATGTGAAAGGAATATCTATAATTTGATTATGCAGTGATTTATAAACTTAACCGCATCTAAAAAAGTGTTTAAAGTCACACTAAGGGCTAAATTAGGGATGTCCAGCTCTGATCAGCATCTTTATCAAGGCATTTATCATTGATGAGTAAAAAACTGGTATAGTGATTCTCAGCTCCCGGTCTCTATTGATCTATATTCTATGGTTTTACGTCAGCTGTGCAGTCATACAGCATCAGGTCTTTACTGGGCCGAAGGACAGAGTCACTTTTATCAGGGGCTGGAGGCGGGCTCAAAGAGACCGCTCATTTAATATCAGCAGCTGGTGTTTATCGATCTTAGTCATCTGTACCTCCAGTTTGCAGAAGTGTAAACAACAGTGCATGAAAAATTATGAAATTTATTTTATCACCTGAAAATGGGCTAAAACACACATACAGTAGATATACAGGCGTGTAAAGAGAAATTAAGTTGAATAATCCATAAAAACTTGAAGATGTTGGTTTAAGAGTGTGATGAGTTTATCATCAAGATGCATGCAGCATGCAGACGGTCGAACAGAAGGTCTTGACTTACTGCTGGACTTCCCCCAACACCTCCGCCCAGGTCTCCTCCCAGCTACAGCCCCCCAAACATCGCAGACAGACCAAACACACAAACAAAGACAGAGACAGAGACTTTCTTAGCGACCAATCAAAAGGAACTCTCACTTTCTGGGAAAATTAATTCAATCTTTGACGGAGATGAGAAAAAACAATCCTGTAAAATATTTATGAGGAATTTTTAAAGCTTGCAGACTAGAATTAAAACATTAATATTATTTATTATTGTCACTCATCACTTTTAAATGTTGTGTTATTTAAGGATGAATACCTTCGACTACTGAATGGTTTATTTTATAGATTTTTTTTAAAAACCAGGCTGTTAGTGACGTATAGTGTGAATATCAGAATTTCTAATCATTTGGATTCTTCCACAGAGTTCTGTTCATCCTTCCACTCTACATCAATCAACAAGTACATGGCTGCAACTGAGCTCACCAAACTATCCAGGCCTCCGCCCAGAAGGTCCACCGCACCCATCTGCATGGAGGACACTTGGGGTACATTGACTGGAGGTCCCAGGTCCAGGTTCAGCAGGTCACCCAGCAGGTCTCCCTGGCTGGGGATCACATGTGGCTGATCCATGGCAGCAGCTGGCCCGCCGCTCACAGGGCTCTCACCTGTGTCGATGCTGTCACAGGAGAAAGGAGGAGACGGATAAGACACTGTGAAATACAAAAGTAAACTCTAACTACCTGCATTCAAAATATCATCTAATTCACTCGGAGACAAATGGAAAAAAGAGACTTCTATACTGCTGCTCTTAGAAACGGTAAAACAATAATATTAAAAAATGAAGAAATGATTCCTTTGGGTTGTGTGTTCTTTACTAACCAAGATGAGACATGTTTAGAAATATTGTGCCTAAGGTATTTATTTTATGTTGATTTTAAAGAGAAATTAAGCAATATCCTTAGATTTAGCAATTTCCTCTTCTGCAAATCTGTTAGGGAAGGTTGTGTTTCAATTTTAACAAGGACTTTAGAGTTCCTTCATTTAGTTTGCTCGTTGAATTAAAAATCAGTAATTAAAGAGATTAGCGTGTCGTAAGTTCTTCTGAAATGTCCTAATACTTTTGAATTCTTATTTACAATCAAAGAAGCCACAACTACTCAGTAAGACTAGACTCAATTTTGAGGACTCATTTTATTTTGGGGTTAAAAACCTGTTTTATGGTGGGAAGGTAGAGATGTAGAATCTGCCTAAATTAGTTTTACAGTAGGGGTTACCTTGAGAGATGGCCAAACTGTCAAGAAATACTTTCATCTATTACAACATGCATTAGTTCCTTGTGTAAATTTACAGAGCAGTGCACATTCTGCAGGTTGATCAGCAGCTGGCAAAAACATTCAAATATTGGCTGATGAAAGCACATGGATCTGTGATAATCATGCAAAGTTTGCGCGTCCTACCTGCTGTGCTGGACAGGAAGGTGTTTCCGGTGGATCCCGTGGCTTCCTTCCACAAAGGCGCTGGGCGGTTTGTGATAGACCGAGGCCAGGGAGCCAATGTGGCAAATCAGCTCGTCCAACAGGGTGGGCTCGATTAGGTCCGTCTCCTCTGAGATCAGAGGCTTTTCTGACAGCACCACCTCTTTGGCAGTCACAGGGTCAGTCGACAACAGGCGCCAGTAAATGTAGCCCCTGTCACGGAGGTCAGGGTTGTCTGAGTCCTGAGGGAAATAAGAATCAGAATGTAAAATAGATTTATAGTAAAATAATCTGGAAGAGTTCTGGTAAAATAAGAGGAGTAAAACTTAAATAATATCATCAACTGAAAAATAAAAAAGGGAGGGAAGGAAAATATGCTTAATGTTTCTCAAAAGGGCCAATATGAACTTGAAAAAAATCAAAATATAACATTTGCCAAAGGGAGAAAAAAAAAAGAGGATTCACCATTCATGCGGGCTGTTTAACTCGGTTATATTTTAGAGATAAATCATGTACAGATATGACACAGATACAAGTATCAAATTAAACTATTGACTTTTTCCCCTCCCAATCAAGCAAAGCAATAAAATATGGAGCTCATGTAATGACAGAAAAAACTAAACACTGTACATTGTAAAGCTGACCAATCAACTGCTATAAGGGAAAATAGAGTCCACTTAAAGCGGCTCTCTGGAGGATTTTCCTCTGTATCAAAGTTTTCTAAATGTTTTAAATGATATTTCAGGTCTAAACTATGATCTATGGGTTGAGTTCCACAACATCTGTCATTCTGATGAAGACCCTCCTTCCTCCTAGAGACCCCTTTCCATTATTTCTTGCCGCCGACATTTTTCAGCCAATGAAATTCAAATTTCTGCATTCTCTCAACATGCACGCGCATCGACCAAACCTGTACCAGTAGGGGGCGTTGTCGTACAGGACGCTCCGTGTGTTTCTCTGCCGTCTCAGCCGTTCACTGAGGACTCACGGCTCATTTCTACTAAAAACCTACCCATTCTCCAGCTAAAGATGGATTTATTTTTATTTTTAAACCTTTCACCTCACAGAATGGCAAGGCTTGACAGGATTATGCGTTTATTTTGGTCAGAAAGTTCATCCAGGGCCGAGTCAAGTTCAGCTTCAGAGTCCAGCAGCAGCTCTCTGCTAACAGAGCTAATATCAGAAGCAGCAGGGACAGAGAGGGCTCATCAGACCCTCGTAGTGTTG